>JAMKCH010037407.1:0-70664 GCA_023653785.1 Ophioderma brevispina | reverse complement strand
TAACATTTAAATTAAATCTTCTTGGAGAAAGAAAAGTTTATCATCATTATCCGTCAACCAACAATACTAATTACCGTTGTTTTGGTCTTATTTGTGCAAACACAGCTATTGATTTCTTTTCATTCATTTTCTTCTTCTTCATTGTTTTAATTGGCTTGTAGAAAGGGCGAGCCATGTTTGCCTTGTCTTGTCTGGATCCGTACAAAAAATATAGCAATCTAACAACTTCCTGGTCGAAAAATCATAAAACTCATAGAATTTCTAACACGGTCTTGCTATATGACAAACAAAAGAGGTATCAAAATACCGCGATACCTCCTTTATAATCTCTAAATTTCTTAGACAAAAATCGAGGAAAAAATCTGAATTTAGATTAAAATTTTTAATCTATTACATTTATATTTCAATGCCTTTTGATTTCAATTTTTAATCTAAACTGATAGAATCCAATTACAATAAATGTTAATGTAAGAAATTTAGAGATAGGCCTGGGGTTTTTAATGATGAAATTATCTGAAGAATTGTCATACAGCCTTTTCAAAGTGTAAATTTGCATATCCGGTGTCTCCTTTGGAAATCCGTAATTACCGTTTCTATTTTATAATTTTCTTTTTTATTATGTTTTAATTCAAGATTGCGTGGATGCAATGATTAATTTTAAAAATATTGAAGAACGTTTCGCAATCAATCACTAATTTACTAATTCATATTGACGATGGTGACAATTTGGGAAAGACATAATAGAAAATAGAGAGGACTTAAAAGTTCTTTATCATAGAACATGCTTGCGACAATGAAGACCATTTGTGGGTATTCTGCTAATGGCGTGAATTGTCCTGTTATGTAACAGAGCGTGACAGAAATAATACGGTGTACTAGTTAGAACAGGCAGCAGCCCTGGCTGGTATTTTAATACACAAAATGAGAGAAACAAGGACACGTAGAATTTGTTGAATTACATGAAAACCGTGTTGTTTCTGGTGCTCAAATTTGCAGTGTAGACTGTTCATAAAAGTGGTTTTTGTTTGAACTAAAAAGAAAATGCAAAGATGATTTATGGTAAGCAGAAAATTAACCGAAACTCGACGAAACTGCTTAAAAACGTATTTTTTGCATAAAAAATACAAATTTAACAACCTTTAGTAACTAAATTTTGGAAAACTTCTACTTTATGTTGATAGAGTAACATATTCCTAATATTATGTAAAAACCCGCATGTCCGTAGCTTTCCTGCATTTACTGTAACAGAAGAAAATGCCCAACTACTTCTGGAACACCCTTTTATACAAATTGCATGCAAATTAGGTAAAAAATCATATTTCTTCATATGCAAATTATTGCAGGTTTTACAGGTGTATGCGCTAGGATGTTGTTTATTAATTTCTCACAAAATTTTGATGTTGTGGGACCATTGCCGCTTTTGTGATTTTCAACCTCTCGTCCCGCTTGCCTATAGGGCTCATGCAGATTGCTGTCTTTGACAAGAGGGCAAATAGCACTATATAGTTCTTATAAGATTATTTATTTACAAAGTTAAGTAAACTGAAACATCGTCTTTTGGAACTTGTAAATGACCAGTATACTTTGTCCGGTATGAACTAAGGAGTGATGTCATAGCTTTTGCGCAGCTATTGTGTATGCGTATTGTGCATGCCAACTTTGTATGCTCGCGATTACAGCTACGGCTTGCTGCGATTCACTTGTTTAACACTGCGTGAAAGCTATAACGTCAATCCTTAGTTCAGGCCTGTTGAAGTATAACTCTTTGTTACTTCTTGGCCATTACAAATGGCCAAGGGTATCGTTGCGATCATGTTTGTGTGTATCTGCATGTCTGAAATTTCTTGTGCACAATATCACAGATGCTACAATCTTGTTCAAAATTGTTGGAACACTTTGTGCAGATTTGGTTCCCGCCCCCCATTTCAATGTTGCATGAGCACGAAACACTTGAGCAATCTCGCACCATATTATTTCAACACTGATTGGGAGGGGATGGGGAGGGGGAAAGAAGTCATAGTTACAATGCGTTTCAAGCCTATTATCTCTTTCATAGCTGCCAATATTAACAGGTGTTCCAAGGACTTATGAACAAGATTGTAGTTCATGAAACTTATTTCGGTAGATGACCCCATAGAAGTCTACCCTACTGCCATTTCTGGCAAAGCAATCTGAGTGGACTGAACTGGCAAGATAGAAAAGCTCTAGGTTGGTGGAGTTAAAAAAAAAATGTGTTGCCTGCCTTAAGGCAGGAAGACACATAGGGATTACTTTGTCTGTTGTTGTCTGTTGTGACAAAGAGTTAGCATTTGTCTTTTAAAATGTCCATATACTTGATGGATTTAAACCAACCTTGCCTGAGTCATAGGTGCAACATGGGATTCCTCATTTGTTGATGAGGTCAAAGGTTACATACCAAGGTCAATAGTTGTCATGTGAGGTCAAGTTGTAAGATGTAAAATTGACCTCAATTGAAAATTCTTAAACATCTGTGAAAATGTAAGCAATTTCATTGGTTGATGCCCGGGTTTAATTCGTTTAATTGAACCCAGATAGTACGCGCTGCGTATTGAAGTTATCTTTAGGTTTTGTTGAGTGCTCGCGACCACGTTTTGATACTTTCACTCGCGCCTGCCTACGTTGCGTCTCGTTGCGTATGATCGTTGCGTTCAACGGGTTGTTCGATTGTTGTCACTGGGTGGTGGCAGTCCTTTCTTGTCGTATTTAAGCCGTAAAGCATCGCGAAATTGGGTTAAAGATGACCTTAAATGATAAAGATGTTTAAGAATGAGAATAAAGATATGATTTTGGGAACCGGTACTCTCTTTACGACGAATTTAACCCGGCGACACCATTATTTTTGCGTGGAAGAACTCGGCCTCCGGCCTCGTTCTTCCACTTAAAATAATGGTATCGCCTTGGGTTCAATTTGTAGTAAAGAGAGTACCGGTTCCCAAAATCATACCTTTATTCTCTAAGTTGAAGTTCAATTGGCACCAAACTTGGTTTATGGATATTACACAGAAACCCTCATTTCTTTATGAGGTCAAATGTCACATATCAAGTTCATAATTATAAAGTATTTTTCCCTGGCATGAATTAAGAATGTGATTGTCTCCTTGTTACCACATAACATACAGTTTGGAGAGGTCCTTTTACCCCAGTTACGGAAGTAACTCAGAGACACCATGAACAGTTCTTCTTAATCAAAAACAGCAACATAATAAATTTTGACCTGCTACTTTTAATTCCTATGTGAAAGTGTTAGTCTTTTTAATTAAAGTGGCACTGGCACATTTTAACAAATATGAAATTTCTTATATTTGCTCTCAAATGATTAGATAGTCTAGGCCATTGGAAGATTACAGATAAATGTAATAACAAAAAACATAAAACATAACATACCTCCAAAACAGATAGGGGCCTTCTAATGAGACCCAAGACATTTCAGGTAATTTGTAGGCTAACTTTAAGTTTGCCATAACTTAAATCTAAAATGTGTCTATTGCATGAATATCACTAACTCCTGCTCATTGATATTAAAGCCTCTAAGGCAACATACCGGTGTGCAACAAACAGGTGGATGCCGTGGGACATCAACTCTGGCATGTGTTTTCTTGTGTTAAATGGCCGTTTTCTGTTGTCGCTGAATAAAAGACCCTGGTCGGTTACCCATAAGTGTGCGGATTTGGGCGGCTTAAGTCATTTCAGGTGAGGGACTATTTGTCAAATTGCCAGTGTCTTTAGAACAATCTTTATTATTCTGATGCATTTTCCGCAAACAGTGACATTGACGAACCCTCACCCCAAATTTGCATTGTTTTGTTTTGCAGGTTTGGGAGTCAGAAAGCTTTCAAACTTCATATAGCTGGACCAGCTGGAAGCCATCCATCTCATTTGGGTCTACAACAGGATTCCTGAGAAAGAAACCAAGGCCATGATTCCCAGCCATGAAAATTCTTTCCTATTACTCTATCCCCTGTGTTGTGGCAGGCTTGTTGTATATTCACTAATATGTGCCTCATAAAAGGTGAGGATTTTTCATGTTGGGTTAGGGGGTGTTATGTTACATTCAACATCTCTAGAATGTAATCGAGGAAGGAAAGAACCGAATGAAAAAGGAACTTTTATTGCTCCGCTCCTTATTTTGTGGGAGTCTAGGTGGAGAGTAAGTCAGATTAGTTTGGGAAGTTGGTTTGGGAAGTTTTAAATTGGAGAGACAGAGGAGTGCAAGAGACCTGTTCTAACAAAATAAGGAGGGTGGACATATTTAAAGTGGAGGTTTTGCACAATCTGCACATTTCAGCTTTAAAATAGCAAGTAGTTTATCCTAATTTGTATTGGTTTCACGAAAATGAACAAAAAATCTTAAATGATGACCATTAAGTTTTCAAACTAGCATCTTATGATTATCAGCAGCATCTCAAGTCAATATGTGCAAAGGAATCTTCGAGGAATAACTTCCGGTGCACCTGCGGATTTATGGGGGGGTGGTAGTCCAATCCACTCTACGCACCACCGCCTGGCTCTGGTACAGCGCTGTGAATATTCTGCCCCAGCAGGTTGCAATAGCTTTCGCACAAAGAAGCTGACACAGTACTCAACGGAGACCACAACAATAATTACTGGCTGCTTATCCCCTACCTAACCAGTGCTTCAGGCATTGCACCTGCAGTGCTGGAATGCACATCACACACAAAACCTGGTGAACAAGAATCTGTGGACAGTCAAGCACTTGCTGCATAACATTGTCAAAGGATCACACCAGCTCAGCAGACGGGAGAATGCGCTCTTGTCGACCCCTTTCTGTCGACACCATGCTAAACTCTCCAGCTCCCCATTCAACATCTTTATACAGACATGGATATGCATGGCTAGTACTCCAAGACCAGACCAAATCCCTATCACACCTATGACAGAATTCCCACCTGGTTGCAATCTTCCATGCAAGGAATGGGTCACTTTAAACAGGATTCGCACAGGCGGTTCAGTCAACAGCAATATGCACCGAGGGGGCTGCGACCATCTCCAGCCTCCCAATGTGGTTCTCAATCACGACGTCAGATAAATAAATTCTCAATGAGTGCCCTACCGTTCGTCCACCGGTGGGATATCGACTTCTCAAACCCCAACCAATCAACAGTGAGGCTGGCTCCACAAATTCAACACATTAGATACTGCTCATATGCAGAAGAAGAAGACCCTAGCATTCGAAGAAAGTGGACCATTAAGATTGAAAATATATTACACAGAAGCAATTAAGTGGGCCTCTTTGGTTTTTTTGTACTGTTAAGAATTATGCTTCCAATAACATCCAGACCAGGCCTTATGCCGGATAGGTTCACTGTATACTCCTGTTTCATTTGTGAGGCAGGACAAAAAATAATCTTGCGAAGATGACCTTAGGACAGACGGAATCTGCACGAAACTTCATGAGGCATTTTTTAGTTGAAGCATTTGAAACATTGTTTCTAAACTAACTTTTTATGCTGATCACGAAAATGCCGGTTGCTTTGCTGTATTTTGAGTGCAAAGGGGTCAAAATCAAAGAAATGAAAAAGACCGCCAAAATACCAAATAAAAATTTGTCAAAAGATATACATTCGTAATTTTCCACAGTTAACAGACATTAAACTTACTCTTCTACACACACTTGTGCAACTGAGTATATTAACCACCTACTATTAATCATCAAATGTAGCCTCAAGGGTAAAATTGGACCACATTCAAGATGGCCCGCCAAAATAAATACAAAAGTTACCTAATGTTAGCGTCACCAACAATATTTCAATGCTATTGTAGTATATTTTAACACATATCAATCTCAGCTGGGGGGGATTTTGTTAAGTTGTAGCCCTAGGGGTAAATGTTGATCAATTCAAATGGCCGCTAAAATACCATAGACCTATTGTATAGGTCGAAACCAGGATTGTAAAAAGTCAACTTCACTACGTTATCTGTTTAGTAATAGGTGGTTTGATACAACTTTCTAGACTTATATTTAGGTATGTCAGTTACGTTCTGCTTTGAGTGCAAAGGGATAAAAAAGGTGAGGTATTAGTTTTGCACCAGAAAAGTACTGGTTGAGCAAGTCCAAGTTCTTTACTACATGATTTCATTTCTCGTACTTGGATAGATACAAAGAAGTAATGTTTTTAAGTCAGGATTTCGATGTATGCAGAGTAAAATTATAATAGAATGCCCTAATCTGGTTGCCATATGAATTCTCGTTCTTCCAAAGTGGACTTACATGCAGTTTAAAAAGCAAATAGCTATCTTCCCAATGATCCGTTACCGTTATTCCATAATTAAGTGAAGAGAAAATCCGTTTCGAATTTCTTTTAAAACTAGCTGAGCAACATACTTTCCAAACATGAGTCGGCATACCACATTCATTAAACTAAGACTAACAGACATTATGTTCTAACCCTTTGACTACCAAAGTGAAGTACGAGATCGTCTAAGTGCTGACACCATCACTGCAAAACTATTCATATTTTTTTGTCCCCGCTGAACGAAGTTCGTTCGGGAGGGGAACTATAAAATGGGCTCCGCCGTATGTATGTCCGATGTCCGTATGTATGTATGTATGGTAATGTCCCGTGATAAAAAGGTTAACCCTGGAACATTTTGTCATCTCTTTTTTCTGGTATGATCTAGAGTTAGCCTAACTTGGTAAAGATTGTAGGTGGGGAAACCCCCCTACTAACCATGTAATTCATCCCCCCAGGGTCCTCCCTGTGTCTGTCAGTGGGTGGGGAAAGGTCAGTAAAAAGGTCCACATTACACAGAATGTCCAACATTGTGACCAATTGTGGACTATTTTATCTGGAGTTCCATTGGCTACGATGATGTAACTTGTGGAAAGAAGCGGGTTGATGGTTCTCGCCTTATTAGATTTTGGGTGTAAATATGCTAATTAAATATTAATTTGCTATTTCTGAAATTTTCCCGAAGGCTTGTGTACAACGATTTTCGTGGAGTTCTGTAAGGCTATACTGATGTACCTTGGTGGAACGAAGTGGGCTGAAGAAGTTCTCGACCTATTAGATTTTGGGCGTATTCGGGCAAAATTGAAATATGCAAATGAGCTAATTGATTGCAAATAACAACGTCCTGAGAGGGGAGTGGGAAAATATACCAAACAAGTATTACATATGTAGTACCCATGTTTTCATTGAATGTATTCTTTTTAGTTTTGGATTGTTACACTGTCAGTCTTTTGGGTTGCCAGCCTGTTTAACATTTCTTGGACAAATGTGGAAAATTGTGTTTGGCCCCTGTTCTAGACCTCGTTTGGTCCCCAATTAAAATGTGGTCACATGATTTTTTCAAAAATAGTGTTTGCCAATTGAAAAAAATTATTTTTTTACTAAATTTAGTGAATTTTCAGGGAATTTTTTCCATGATGAATTTTAAGATTTCTTGAGTCATTTCACCAAAGGTAACAATTTTTCGAGCTAGTGGGGCCAAAATTAAGAGTGACCTTGCTATTTTAAGTCATCACGTAAGTTATCGAGATATTCGGCGGGACATATTTTACGCATCGCTAAATACGGTTCGCCTTGCTTATCTTTAACCTCATAGAGAATAACTTCTGGCATGTGTTATTATGTTTCCATCATATGTCCTTAACATTCAATATCAACACTATACATATATATTAAGTATGACTTCAAAATTTCAAGTCGTTTTGAGTAGTTCCACAAATTTTCATGTATTTTAAATAATGGTTTCTTTGTTTTTCCTGCAGTTTGAGCTATTTTTTTAATCTCTAATTGAAACAAGTAGAAACCTGGAAAAATTGATTTTTTTCGTTTATAATCATTCTTCATTTATGACCGAATATGATGCAAATATTATTCAATGTTGATTAATTGCATCATTTCCTCTTCGATGTTCCAACCATATTTTCTAAACTTATTTCCAAGGAAGAGTCTCAAGGAATATATACATCCTTAAAATGATTCAAATAATATATTTTTTAGAACACAGACAAAATGGTCAAATCTTCAGTACATACGGGGATTAAAAAAACGTACAACAAATTGAGCGTTTTTCATGGAAACCCTCTAAGCTATTTATATATTTTCTTCTTGAAGTACATTTCCTGTTTTTTGTTACTGCTAATATAAAAATTCTGGCATTAAAATTGATTTAACCAACGTTCAAAAGTTACAGTTGCGGAAGTGAACGTACCCGATGTGAAAGACCGACAAGTTACACCTAGAGTAATAACCCAAGGTACTCTTGGTTTACATAAGCTTTGGGATTTGTACAGCATGAATTACACTTTTGAAATAAATGTCAGGAACGCTAATGACGTAACCAGCCTGTGGGTGATGGCGTGGAGGTGAAGGAGTAAGGGTGGGATCCTCACTCAAATCTTTGCCCCCTCCCAATAGAGATCATGAAACGTAATAAATTGATAGTATTGGATAGTTACCATGTTCACCTTTGCAAAATGTGTTTGTAATGCCCGAAAAGTTAAATGGTTCCCATCGCCTGGTCCCTCCCTCCGCAAATGAAATGTCTGGTTACATCGTTGGGTAAGACTTAAAATGAAACCGTATACGAAATATCAAATATATTTATAAATCAAGTTTTGGACTTTGAACGCAATATACGCATTCTTTTCTTTCGTTCCTTTTGATTTCCACGTAGTAAAACTTTCAAATTACATGTATAAACTGGAGGATACAGATAAAGCATTAAAAGTTGTCCATTTTTAAAAATATACTATTTATTTTCTTACATCCTTAGTATGCTGCGTTATCAAGTCCACATGTCTGCGAGCATTTTAATACGGCGGCCAAAGAAATCAACCTGTTACTTTATTTGAAGCACTCACGCTGGCGCAATAATGACTCTCATTGTCGTCAAGTGTCGATATTTTTCGGGGCAGAAAATGGACACCTTCACAATAGCTGTACATTTGAATGGCTTGCTCGCTTTTAAATTTAAAATTATGGTGAAAGCTAGATAAAACAGACTATCTAACACAGGAATTGATTTGGGTCAATTCCGTTAAGTTTCTTCATAAAAATCCCTCATTTGGTTGATACTTTTTTCAATGACTCACCCTGTATCAAGTTACATCCATCTGTTCCAGAAAGTTTCATTCGTAGAAATTTCTCTTACAGGTAATGATATTCATATAAAAGAAAGTCAAAATGCTGGAAGTAACTCCCGTGTTTTGAACTCATCGTCTCTCTGTTTGAACATAAAGAACTATCACATTTATTTCCGATTAAATTTATCTTCTCAGTACTAATGCAGAAATTTTTGTTTGTAGATTCAACAATCTATAGATGTCTATCGAATTGAGCCAAGAAACATATGCTTTCTCAAAACTTAACACAAAATATGAGTTATTACTTTTTTCAAAGCACTCAGGTCTCGATTTCTAATCTTTCTTTACAACGGGTTGGAATTGCCTGACTTACCTTAATCAACTTGTTGTAAGTAAAAACAGTTTTTACATACATTTTAATATTTCCCCAATTCGCCTAAATTGGTAATCTTTTTCCAATGCGAATGTCATTCAAATCATTCCAGTTTGTATTCATTATAACGAACATAACACTGCTATTCCGTCTTATATTATCATTACCCCATAAAATTATACAATGTTGTGAGATATTATTGTTACACTTATTTTTTAACATACACTGATAAAAATAGTATTTGACCACTACAATGTCTAACACATTTTCAGATTTACATTTATTTCAAGAAAGAATGTCAAGTCCACAAGGGATCAAACCAATGCTCTACTATTCTTTTCCATAGTACATCATTGTTCTGATATTCCAGATATCCACTTTATATTAAGAGCACAATTTGATATTTCAAAATTAGGCATATTCCATCCACCATATTCCACATACCACATATTGGTTTCCCTCCTCTAACTTTCTCACCTTTGAACCCCGGAGCAACTTATGTGTGCAATGACCTTTTTGATGTATAAAGTGGAGTTCCCGCATATAGGAGTGCGAGATTTGAAGAGTTTTATAACCATTTTTGCCAAATATGGAGTTTTTCTTTCCAATACTGAATTGTTTCTAGTTCAATTTCTTCCAATACTGATTGTTTTCTAGTCAATTTCTTTCCAATAGCTGATTTTCGTTTCCAATTGAGATCCTCCGCTACTTTTTATCCTTACTGAAATAAATTAACTAGACATTAACAGGGTTTTCCGTGCATTTATTGTCCTGTAAATTAGTGGTATTCTTCAAAACTGATCACCTATTGTCTTTACAATTTGTTTTCATACTTATGGCACTCTTATCTTCCCAAATTTTCTGTGCCTGGTCAGTAATAAAGTGGGGGTACATGTTGCATGCATATTAAGGATTCAAAGTTTTTTTATTAGTTGGACCCAATAATTTGGGAACGTTTTTCTAAACTTTATTGAATACTTTGGCTGCCTATATTGACCGACAGAAATACTTGTTCCATGCCATTCATCGTATTTTTGCACATACATCTTAACTTGTATCATGCACACGTATGTGACACACTAACATAGATTTGAGTTAGAGGAGGAACTGAATACCACAGGGGCTATTTATTTAAGATTCCCCCCCCACTACAGAAAGGTTAACCACCTTGGTAGTTAGATGGACCCTCTATATTGAAATTCTCGTATTTATAATCTCAAATCTCAAGCTAGGTAGTTAGTAATCTCAATCTCAATTTGGTACATTGTCAACATTAAAGTTAATTTGATTATATTTTTAAATACTTGCAAATTATTGCCCGAGGAAGAGACTCCCAAAAGTACAGTTTTGATTATGTTGAATGTTTACTTACAGAGATACGGGTCCACGAAGGTCACACCATTTGAATTATGTGCCCTGTGACCTATTTTGGTCACATAACAGATAACTATTCAATACAGATCACAGCTATTCCTTATGTTGACACAATAAGCAAGATGCACATCTTTTATGATTTTTACCAAATTGGAGCAACTTCTGAATTTCAAAACCCCTGTAAAAATGGAAATTGACTTTTTTTACCATTTTAGCCATTTTGTACCTATAACTATACATTTTTGTAATCCTTATGCATGATGGACAAGCTACATTTCATCAGGATTGGGGCATTTTAACAGTTTGACCACTGTGTAACCTGAAATTGGCCCATATTGAACAAGTGAAACCCTATTTAGATACTAACTACCTAGTATTTATATAGAGGGTCCCTACTAACTTACAAGGTGTCAATTAACTTTCCTGCGCCTGCCTCTAATTGTGGTCTTATAGGTATACGGCATCTCGAGCCCTATCCATCAACTATTACTATTTGCAGTGGAGGTGGTGGTCATTATTTTAAAGATCTCAATATATTTCGTTTAATCGAAAGTTAATACCATAATCTAATATCTGACAGTCTTAGTGTACTGACATTTAGGCATGCCAATCTCATTTTTTGGAAAGTGTGTTGTAAAATAAAAAAAAAACAAGCTGAACTGAACTCTACATGACCGTTCGGTACCAATCATTAATAATGGCAAAGGTAACTAGCATTTACTCATGACGATTCCCTTCACTTCCTACGAAATATATTGGAAAATATGCTGTTAGGCCTTTCCAAATGTCTTGCAATTCATTTCGGAGGTCTAGACATTCTAGTCTACAATTTATATTTTGATACATAAAAGTATGATTTACAAGCTAGCCTACAAAGTGCCTATACACAAAATTTAACAAAGCTACATAGAGGCCTTAGTCCCCCCCCTTTCTTATTCTAATACAACTCTAGAATATTAGAATTCCTGGCATTTTCCAGATTGAAATCGCCTCACGGAGTCCTCCTTCACTGGATCAGTACTCCCATGTACCTTCCTTTCTTTATAAAATAAATTTTTGAATAAAAAAAAATCACATTTTTTGAGGAAGTATATATTTTTTCATTTTATACGTCAGTATTGTGCGGCCATTTTGGATTTTCTCCAATTTCTCTCATGGGGAAAGAACTCATGCTGATAAGTTATTGAAAATATTCTCAGCTTCAAGGGCCGGTATATAGAAGTAGCGGATACACTTTAAAAGAGAAATGCATTATTACAAAAACTATAATGGTGAAATTTGTTGCATTTGGCGGCCATTTTTGAACCCCGTGCAACCTCAATTCAGCAAAAGCAACCGGCATTTCGTAATCATCACAAAAAATAGTCTAGAAAAGTTGTTTGAAACCTTCTACTAAAAATGCCGTACTTCCTTAAATTAACATCTGTTTGAGAGCGTCTAGTCTACCTTCATCAATCTTGACAAAGGGCACGCCACCTGTTATGATTTTTTCATGAGCAAATACTGCACTAGAACCATTCGGAAACAAAATACATTGCAACATAAATACCACTTTTGTAAAATCTTGAAAGTGCTTCATTCCAGACAAACTAAGGAGTTCATTTTACAGACATTTTAACTTGGACAGTCTATACTCAAGAAACTATCAAGAAAGCTCAAAGAGTTTTAAATGTCATCCATAGAAACCTCTGAAGCTACGACCATCAGGTCAAAACAACTGCCAACAAGGGTTTGGTTCGGCCTGGGATCCTTCACTCAGAAAAGGATATCAACTCCCTGGATATGGTTCAGTGCCAGAAGCCCCGATATTGTACTAATAATAACAGCAGGGAAGAGGGTACGGTTACCAAATTGTTGGAAGGTCTTGACTTAATTTGTGATGTTTCCTTCCAGTTTTATGTATACTGTATAAGATAAGTATAGTTAGTCAATATTCCTCTCAATCAGTATGTTCAGCTAAACACTAGAAGTCCCCATAGGAAGAATCAGAAATTTTGCACAACCAGGGTGTTTGAAGATTCCTTTTTTGTGTGTCAGCTGTTATGGAACTCACTTCTGTCTAGCATAGTGGGTTGTACTTAATGAACTTCCTTCAAGACCCAGAGGATGTTTTCAGAAATCCCCACAATCCCATGCAAAACTAGATAATCACCAGGGTGCAACTGTCATTTGCACTGTCAAATCCCATTGAATTATGTAGAAGATAGGGTGTTTTAAATCTGCTCTATCTCTGCTAGTAGTCAGTCGATTGTGCAATGAAAACCTCTGGGGATAACAGATTTGATACACATAATAGGCATCAACATATTTTCCTAATCGACTGATGTTTGGACCTTGAAAATAACAACTCAAATATCCCTCATAAATTCAAATTTACTGTTAGAATCTATGTGCTGTGCAAGTGGCCATTACTTGACCCCTGGTATCTACACTGAGTTAATCACAAAGCATGCATTGTATGATGGGACGTTCTGAATCGTCCTCTGTTCAAGACCTATCTGCATAAATAATTCCATCATTTCCATTTTGCATTTCCTTATAACAGTTGGTATTCCTGGGTTATCAACAGCCTGGTCAATGGAGTCTATGCATTTGGTTTTCTCTTCATGCTACCTCAGTTATTTGTTAATTATAAGGTAAGTCATATGGACTATACTCTAGTTGACAACACATTAAGCAGTCAATTCTGCATCCAGTGTAAAATGTCTGTGATTCGCCCATGTGTATCGTTGTTTGAGGCATTCAGTTGATTAGTTAAAGGTGCATTTTGTGAGTCCAGCACATTCTGTTTTATTCATGGGTCACTAGATATCCTTGAGAAAAGCTTGTTCACAAATTTAAGGTCGAGGTTGTACATCACGAAATACCCCCTTTAAATTCAACTATACTAAGAATATGACCATCAACAAAAAAAATAATAGACTTGGCTTCACCCAAGTGACCATGCTGAAAAGTAGCTTTTTGAAAAGATATCAAAAGTGTTTGTATGATCAAAACCAAAAACATAATCTGGAACAACCAGCCACTTGTTTGACTTGTAAAGTTAGGTCAACTGTTTTTTAGCCTATCTAAGGTGTGTTCTGTTACTATGAACTCGTATGATTGTAATAGCTATTGTTGTCATTATTGTCATATGCATAATCACTTATGACATCAGAGTAACAAAGACGATGTTGAAGATTAGCTTTATTTGAGACTATTAAAGGTGCAACGAGAGATTTTGAGGCACCCAAATATTGTGTCATAATAGTAATTTCATATAGATTAGACACTCAATAGATTTCTTGCCTTGTATTTCGCTACAGAAATGTCTTAAAAGAGAGAAAAAAGTCAATTTGGATTTGCTTGTATTTCAATGTAAAACATAGGCTGAATTTTGTATTTGCTCCTATACGAAATTAAAAATTTAACAATTTTTGTACCAAAGAAACATTTCTCGGCTTAATCCTTTCAGATGGGGATATTTTTGATGGAAAGCTTTACATCAGGGCAAAAATCAGTACTTTCGATTTTTTAAGGGAGACCCGATAGGTGAAATCTCTTGTTGCACCTTTAAAGGCATTTCTCATGATCCTAGCACATTTATTTTTGTTTATGATTCACTCGATATCCCCAAGAAAAGGATATTTCCAAAATTGCAGTTGATTCTGATACTACGTTTTGATGTTATGAGCGAATTAGTTGTATTGTGCTACCTCATATGCCAATTATGTTTACGAACAGAAAATACAAACTTACAAATTTCTTCTAGAGTAGACTGAATTTGCACATAAGATTAGGTGCACACACTATATACTTGGACCAATATTTCTTTGAGGTAGATTGCAGGACGAGGCTGTGAATCGCGAAATGTCCCTCTAACTAAATTATTAACCAATTTAAAAATAAGAATCTACCAGCCACAAGTAGCCATATGTGCAGTATAAATTTAAAGGGACATTTCACAATCCACAGCCTCATCCACTGATTTGCCTAAAAACAGTTGAGACTTTTATATCATCTTAACCGTCGGCCTAAGTATGGTATGTGTGCCCAATCTTTTGTGCAAATTCTATCTACTCTGGAAGAAATTCACAATTTTGTATTTTCTGTCCGTAAACAGACAGAAATTACAACACAGTGGCCTATAGGGTCCCGTGATACAAACATTTTGGTCATAGCATCAAACGCACCGTCAGAATCATCGCAAATTTCGGAAATGGCCTTTTCAAATATCAAGTGAGCCATAAGCAACAAATGAGGTGCTAGGATCACGAAATGCACCTTTAAGTTCTTGTGTAACATTGTATTTAGATTAAGCATTCTATTAGGATTAATTAAAAGTCAGATTAAGGCTGTTTGATTAAATCTACATTTGGTTTCCCGCTTTTATTTTACACAGTTAAAATCTGTAGCGCATCTACCATGGAGGGCCTTTATGTACAAGGTAAGTATACAGGGAGTTAATTTGCCTGGGGTTAATTTGCGTGGGGTTTCATTTGGGGTGCATGTGGGTATCAGTCCCATCTTCCAAACAGCAGAAGTTTTGTAATGTGGACATGTTTCCAACCAAGCGTCTCCTAGCAACCAAGGTTTGCCCCAATGAATTGATTCAAAATACTGCTTTAAAACCTCTTGTTAGTTCAACTAAATTACGGTAGTACTAAAAAGGTTTGTTTTATGTGTAAAACACCAATAAAGTTAAGTTTGCAATTCGGCTAATTTTTGCTTTAAAAAGATGATCTGGTTAAATGTATTCTTCTTAATTCCAATGTGACAGAATTGGGTAAATCATTGTTCAATATAGCCAGCAGGGGTCTTGCTCTTAACCATTTGTCAATTTGTACATATGTAGTAGTTTAAAATCAGTTAACATGAAAACATACTATTTATCAATTACATTTGTGCATATGTAAGACCACCTATTTAATCTGTAAAATATGTTTACAATAATGTTTAATAATGTTTCAATGCTGTATTGATTTATCTTGTCTTGTAGTTGAAATTTTTTCTTGATAAATGGATGGGTGATGAACCTTGTCATCAGTGTATGATGTGTATACCGTAATTATAATTTGGAACAGTGTATCTTGTGTTAATGTATTCAATTGGGTTATCTTGTTTTATACATGGATGGGTGATGATCTGGTTCATCAGTGTATGATGTGTATCTATTTACAATTGTTGTCATTTAAATTGAATGTTGTGACTAGAATTTACTGTGGTGTATGTTTTATAAAATGTTGTGACTAGAATTTACTATGGTGTTGGTTTATAAAGTTAGATGCTTTTAATCTTAATGACACGATATAACACAGTTGTGTTGAGTTGTCGTTAAACTTTAATACTCACTCACTCACTCACTTAACCATATCCTTCCCCATTCCCCATCAATGTTGGGGGACCTGGAGAGGCTGCTAACAACATGACTAGGATCAACATTGAATTGGGGAGAGGGGTTCGCTTTCCCGCTTTTCCCCGAAATCAGACAAAGTGTTGGCCAAATTTGGTCCCCGCGAACGAAGTCGGGAGGGGACTATAACATGGGCTCCGTCCGTATGTCCGTAGGTCTGCCGTGATATAAAAATGAACCCTGGAACATATTGGGCATATCTTTTTTTCTGGATGAGCTAGAGTAGCAAAAACTTGGGTAATTGTAGAGGTGAGGAAACCCCCCTACTAACCATGTAAAAATTCATACCCCCAGGGTCTCCCCTGGGTCTGGCAGGGAGGGTAGGTAAGTGGTAAGGGGGGAAGGAAAAGGTCAAGAAAAAGGTCAATATGCCGTATGTGTGTGTGTCTGCGATAAAAATGTTAACCCTGGAATATTTGGGCATTATCTTTGTCGGATGAGCTGAAGTAGCCAAACTTGGGTAATTGTAGGAGGGGAAACCCCCCTACTAACCATGTAATTCATACCCCCAGGGTCCCTCTCCGGGTGGGGGGGGGTGGTTAGGGGAAAAGTCAAGGAAAAAAAAAAAGGTCAAAATGCACAGAAAATGTCAAACATTAAGCCCATATATTGTGTACGATTATTGGAGTCCGTCAGGGCTACGATTGATGTAACTTGGTGGAAAAAAGCGGGTTGGTGATCCTCAACCTATTAGATTTGGAGTGCAAAAATAGTTAAAAGTATCTAATTGCATAATTTATGAAAAGTTCCGCAGGCTTGTGTAACAAGTTTCGGAGTTCCGTAAGGGTTATAAAATTTTTTTTGATGTAACTTGGTTGGAAGAAGCGTAGAGGAGATGTTCTCGACTGTCCTGAGTAGTTTTGGCGTATTTCGGGCAACTTAAATATGCAAATGAGCTAATTAATATGCGAATATCAGCGTAATTGCTAGGTGGGGCAAAGTATACCACAACAAAGGTATTAATATATGTAGTACACGTGGGTCAGTCTTTTGGGTTGCCAGCCTGTTTACATTTCTTGGAAAATGTGAAAATATGTAAAATTCGGTGTTTCGCCCCTTTCCAGAACTTGTGTGGGTCCAAAATTTCAAATGTGGTCACATGATTTTTTCAAAAATAGTGTTGCCAAATTGAGTAAATTATAATATTTTTACTAAATTTAGTGAATTTTCAGGGATTTTTGCATGCTGAATTTTTAGAATTCTTGAGTCATATTACCAAAAGTTAACCAATTATCTTTTCAATTTTTTTTGTGCGAGTTAGTGTGGCCAATTAAGGGTGGACCTGGTGGCAGTTTTGAGTCCTTCACTTAGGTGATCTCATATTCGGCGGGGACATATTTTTACAGCACGCTTAAATAAGAGTTCGCCTTGGTTTTCAATGATTGCAGCTTGAGAGGGGATGTGCTTGACAATCGGTGCCTTAATGATTCATATGTGTGGTTGATAATTTTACTGCTTTCCTCATGTTTTTTAATAGGCCTTTCCACCACCTGCAGTAGATGACAATGTTTTGCCTTTATAATAACCATGCCCAACGGCTCATCGTCTGCTTGCTTTAGGGATGACATCGTTCTCTTGGTGTATCTTTATCAGAGATGGTGAGTGTAAGTAGTGATTGTGTGTTACGGTCTATTCGTCCCTCCATCGCCCATGATATGCATACATTACACGTCAAAGAGGGGAAGGGTTGGTGCAGCATATCTTCCTTCGCTTTCACAATGAGGTCCCCTTGAGTTCGATTCTTTGATAGGGTCCTCGTTTTCTCATCGGCTTTTTTTATATTCATTTGCTTTCTCGATCCAGGCCTGTAACCAGGATTTTTTTTTAGGGGAGGGGTGGAATTTTTTTCAAAGGGGACCTTTCCCCCAAATTCGCCCCTCCCAAAAAGCCCTGCTGCATGTAGCACCTTGAGCATGTTTACATGGATATGTCCCGTACTTTAAAAAAATATTCAAATTATTAAATTATTATTAGAGAGGAGGGAAGGGTTAAAGGGAGGAAGCTAAAGATTTCCACCTCATGGGTGGGAATTGAACCATTGACCCCTGGGGCCCCCCAGTCCCCTTGACCAGCGAGGGAAAGCCACAAGGGGGTCACTGACCCAGCGCACGTTTCGTGCCCCTATGGTGTCTTATGGAATGACTCTATCGCATGATTTGCGCTTTGTGCATTTCTGGCCTCAGTGGCATTGGGAAAAGATCCATCCAATCCAAGAGCTACAGACCTATATCACTCCCGTTTAGCTACCTACAACTCTTTGAACGCCTCCTGCTCAATCGTATTGCCTGTTGATAGACGAACCCTCATCCAGAACAAGCAGTTTCCCGGCCCCGGACAAATCAACAACAAGCCAAGTAACTCAACCTAACTCAACATTGAGGATTGTTTTTCGAGAGGGTATGGTCACCGGAGCTGTGTTTCGTCCCGACTAGCAGCAGCTTACAACACTGTTAATCACATATGCCTACTCCATAAGATCCTGGAAATTACCAAGGACACTCCGCTTGACGAGCTTATCCGAGGATTTCTTGCAAACACTGATGTTCTTTGTTCAGCTAGGATCGAAGAAAGCCGCTGGCGTAGGCCAAGAATGGTCTACCACAAGGGAGCCTGCTTACACCTCTCCTGTTCAACATATCTACCAACGACCAACCTAGGAGTGCTGGAACCTTCGTTTTATTTATGCAGACGATCTTGGAATTAGCGCACAAGATCCAACTTCAACAGTTGTTGAAGATAGACTTCTCCCAAAGCTTTGGATGAACCTCACCACTGTATTATGAGGAAAACCACCTACGTGCAATCCATCTAAGACACAGGTGTGTTGCTTTCCATCTACCAAACCGTGAAGCAAACGTCAGCTGAAAGTTTTACCTGGTCTGGAACTCCCCTGGAACACTCTGACAAGCCTTGTCTACCTAGGAGTTACCTTGACCGCACCTCTCTTATAAGACCCACTCTAGAAGACGAATAGTAAAGTATGTTTCACTCACTAACATCCTTCAACTAACTCACTGGCACAAGATTTGGTGCTCGCCCACATACCCGAAGATCGACGGCACTTGCCCTGTGCTACTCATGTGCAGAGTATGCCTGCCCTGTAATGGGAAAGATCAACCATGCCAAGAAGCTTGATTCCGCGTTCAATGCCTCCTGCCGGCTTATCAACGGATGCCTCCGTCCAACCACCAACGGAAAAACTTATACCTCCTAGCAGGAAATTGCTCCACCAGACATCCTTCGTAGCGACGGCATGCAAGAGCGTAGCTGCAAATTATCTAATGTGAAGCACCCGATGTCTGGACAGAAAATTACCTGCTGCCAACCGCCTAAATCCAGAGAAGAGTTTCTTAAGCAAAGTCCAACCTCCTTGAAACAGTCTCTAGGAGGTAAAGAGAGTCGCCTCGTGGAAAGAAAAGACTTATGCCATCAACCAAGTAACATCTATCGGTATTGAACCGGTGAGCATCTTCCACCGGAAACTGACTCCTCATGGACTGAAGGGGCGATGCCTCAATAGATTGAGACCCAGACCTGGCCGATCTAATGGTTTCCTTGGCAGAAGTGGGGCTTATCTGGAAGCAGATCAGGACTACTACCTGTGGTTGGTGGAACAGGATCACAGACAATGGAACACCTTGCGGAATCCAGTGAAGCGCCATGACTTGCACCCATCTCCTGGCTGGATCTAATTGATAACCATAGTGTTTTGAACACATACAGAAGAATTGGCGTGGTTATATTGTGGTCTATGGGTGTCAGGGTTAAATGCACGCCATCCTTGTAAAAATAAGAGGTTATAATAATAAGGCTCTGCCTAGTTTCCTGATAGGAAGGGAAGGGAAAAGTGGATAGTGCTAAAGAAGATTTCACATCGTGGGAGGTGAATCCAACCAGGGACCCCTGGGCCTCTCCCCATGACCAGCAAGGCAAGCCATGAGGTGGTTCTGGCGCCGGCACAGTCACTTTTCATGCCCATTGGGGTGGTTCTTATGATGACGTCATTGCATTGTTTGGGACTTGGTGCATTTTATAGCCTCGGCTCAGGTATATTGTGTCTCTGGGTTAGGGTTAAGAAAAGGCACATTTTTCCCTTTATTTTAAAAACCTATATTAAAGTGGGATAACCAATTTTTTGTCCATCCTAGGTAGGCCACAATAAAGGATTAAGTTAAACAATATCTAAATTTGTTTTAGTCTATATCAATTTTATTTCGAGGGAAAAAAAAAAAAAAGTTAACTTCTGAGATATATACATGAGAAAAAAGGAGAACACCATACAAATCGTGATAATTACTTTTTAAAAACTATTTTGGTTGCAATTTATTTTGCAGGCTTTATCCGGTGAGACAAGACCACGGGTGAATGAATACGGTATGTCTTACGAAGAGAAACCATCCACCGACGACTCGAAGAGCCAACAACAGAAGAGGAGAAACCACACAATGACTGAAAAAGTGCAATTAATATTCTTAGGAGAATGTGCAATGATAATGACCTTGCAAGATGAATCTCATGTTTTGTGGACCTTGTTCAAGACTTGAGACATACACTTTACAAAAAGAACTGAAGTGTTTTGTGCCTCCACATACCATTTTATGAGGCCCTATGTCATTAAAAAGATTGGAAAGTCAAATTAAAGGTTGGTGTTCCGATTTAAATGTATCTTGTTTTCCACTTGATATGAGAGCCCTGGAACCTGCATACACTTACATCAGTTCGTGTACACAAACTTGCGGTTTTGATAATAGAATCGATAATGCACGTTGCAAGGCCCCCGATTCCCTCTGTGCTACTTGATGGTTAACCACTAAACGACCGTTTTTGTTTATATCTTTGCAAAAAGTGGATATTGGAAGCCTGAAATTTCCGGACGATAATGATAAAAATCCTGCTTTCATCTGGTTCAAATTTATACTGCTTCCGTTTAAATCAGAGGGGGGTCCCAGAGGCGATCGGAAACAACCTTTTAATTGAATTCCCACCCGCTTGCTACCATAACCGCATATGCTTAACATCAAACAACTGACAGTGTACCCAATGTCACATTTACAACCATGGCGAGCACAAAGCCCTCTTATTGAGTTGTAAGAACTCAACAGCTTAATGGCTGACTCAGAGATTTGATATAATATTGTTGTGTAATATTTAAAATAGTCCTTTCAGCACTAAGATAGGCAGGCTAAAATGCTGAATTCCCAAAAGTTAGAGACGATGTTTTTCCTCCCCCCTGGCTTGAAGCAAAGGGGGCGTATGAATTAATTATGGGCATTGCATATATGCTAATTAGGTACCTAATTTTGCATAATTAATGAGTTAATTTGGTGTACCATCTTGTGAACGCGATAACATGATACCCATAAGGGTTATGGTCATGTAACTTGGTGGGTGGGATCGTACTGCCATCCCCTCATCTGGTTAGATATGGGCATGGCAATATGCTAATTAGGTACACCTAATTTGCATAATTCATGATGAGTTCTTTTGGGTACAATCTGTCCACGCGATAACATGAGACCCATAAGGGTTTTGGTGATGTAACTTGGTGGTGTTGGGTTCGGACTGCCATGCCCATCATCTGCATTAATATGGGCATGGCATATGCTAATTAGGTAACCTAATTTTTTGCATATTAAATTAGTTATTTCGGGGTCTTTTGCCCAAAAGCTTGTGAACAAACTATCTGAAGATCCTAAGTCCGATTTTGGTGATTATTATGTTTTCAAATTTACCAGTCCTATTCATTTGTACCAACCATAACATCCAGAATTTTGACATCCTTGGATCCAATTTAAGTCTCCCTACCACACTTTGTATTCGCCCCGACTTTAATACAGTCTGACCAAATCCGGGTCCTTTTTTTACTGCTCACTCCCCATTTCCCGATAAACTTGCTGTTTACGTAAGGTTTTTTTTATTATCCGATCGTATGTGTTCCACAAGTACTATCGAGACTATTTATATCGACCCGGGACCACCATGGGACCACTGGATCGACCCTCGACCGTGATTGTCAAAATCTCACAATCGCCACATGCCCTTTTGTTGATCGCATGGGGAAACATTAATGATTACGTTGTTGAAACATAATCCAAATGAATGTACTCGTTTAATCACCGGGTTTCCAGACAAAAACCGACAGGGAATAATGGACGTTGTTCTGAACCTGGGGATTTATAAAAGACGACCTTTTGAAACAGTTTCATCAACAAGCGAGGCAGCACAGCACTCTCTGGCCAGTCTCGGCAAGTCTACACAGCGCACTGTGACTGTGTATTAGTTTTACCGCAAATGATTTAGCCCAACCCTATCAATGGTTTCTGAACTAGGAAATTTGTCGATAAGTTGGGTGTATTTTCGAATCACGTTACAACATTTTCATGGTTAGTACCATGCACATAACATGATCACATCGCATCGCATCTCATGGCAATGACTTGCCATGATGCATGGGTGGCAGGCACGAGGGTAGTGGTTTGGCATGGGATACTCTGCACTGGCAGTTATTTGGTACTGTAGCCCGTATGTGGTTTAACGGCTGCTTTGTCTCTGAACATAATAGATCATAAATTGGATCCATTCCTTCGTCCAATGCAAAATTATTGTCTCGTCATGAGTTGAAAATAATCGGGCGAAGCGAAGCTGAGCCCAATATTTTTCCAACTCATGACTCTACCAATAAATTTATCATTGGACAGTTGATCCAATTTATAAGAAAACTTGGTGGAGGGTGGGTAATCATTTACTCTCCCGCGCTGATTAGGTTTAAGGTGGGTTGTCCAGGGTTAAGGGGGCGTGTGGGGGTTTAAAAGAGGCGTTGTTGGCTTTAAGGGGGGTTGTCCTGGTTAAAGGGGGTTGTTTACAAGGGGGATGTTGGGTTTTAAGGGGATTGTTGGGTTTAAGGTGGGTTGTCCGGTTTAAAGGGGGGTTTTCCGGGTTTAAGGGGGGTTCCTGGACTTAGACAAAGACATCAATCACTTGATTTATCGAAAGAGGTCAAAATATTTGAAAGTTTGCAGGAATTACTTAAAGTGAAGAATAAGCCTTTAGAATTCTCATATGTTTACCTTTTCCAACTGAAAAATTGACCGAAAACGGCAGTTTTCAATGAGTGAATCTCCATTCAATTACGTTTAGTAGTAAGTGTCCGAAAACGGACACTAATGAACTAAAACAAGCCGATTGTTGTCCTTGTTATGGGTTTGCTTTTTGGTTGTATCATTTGCAGGGTACATGTTCGGATACCTATATGTGTTAAAGACATGCAAAAATCCTGATTTTTGATGAATTTTTTTTCGATTTTCTTATCTGATTTAGGCAAATCACTGATATTGTCTTTAATGGGATTGTTGGGGGTTTAAGTGGGTTGTCCGGGTTTAAAGGGTTGCCGGGTTTACGGGGGGGTTGGCTGGGCTTAAGAAGGGGGCTTGTTGTGGTTAAGGTGGTTGTCCAGTTTAAGGGGGGTTGTCCCGGTTTAAGGGGGGTTGTTGTGGTTAAGGGGATTTTTTGGTTTAGGGGGTTTTGGGTTTAAGGGGTTTGGGTCACCTAATACGCGCCATGCATGCGCAGACTTGCACAATGCAACTCTTATGCGCTCATGTGCATATGCATTGTGCTGAGCACGTTTAACAAAGGGTTGTCCCTGGTTTACGGGGGGGTTGTCTGGGCTAAGGGGCTTGTCTGGGCTTAATGGGCTATGTTGTGGGTTTAAAGCGGTTTGCACGAGTTGTAAGGGGGGTTTTTGGGGTTTAAAAGGTTCTGCACATGTGCTTATGCCATGCGGGCAGACCTGCGGACATGCGCTATGCTGCGCCCTTTTGCGTCTGCAATAGCGCGGTACATGCGCTGGCCATCGCGGATGCATGCCGCGGAACATGTGTGTTAAAAAAATAAGAAACTCACACGGTGTAATGACATTTGCAAGCTGATTTTTCAGAATTGGAAAAAAACCGTCACCGCCAGGGTGATTTAGCGGTTCGAGAACCGCGACTTGTAATTTTTCGGTTTGAATGTAAACATCTATGCACAGATATAGCCATAGGAACTGTGTATAACAAAAATTTCGATCCGAATTTTTATAACAAAGTTTGTGATTTTCTATATGAAGGCCTCGATTTGAGCTTACTGCTTAACTATCACACACAGTGGACAAGCATTATGTATATGCAAAAACTGATTGGTTGAAAATTGAGTGCGCCCTCATCGGGAAATCTTCTAATCGGCCTAAGTTCCTGGGCATGTACGCCATCATGCCAGATGACGAACCAGCCAAACCTTACCCTCTTAACACAACACTATCACATGATGGTAAAAAGAAGAACCAGGTCCACAACGTATGTCATTCCATCTAATTGCATTACCTGTTTTGGGATAGAGAAAAATGCCTCACAACAGACCAAATTGCAACCTTATCCCAGATTGCAGCAATTGACTAATCTTGTATTCGTCTGCTCCTGCATGATGCTGTGATCATGCTGATGGCTGCCATAATGATGCCTACCTGGATGCATCTGATGTCTACATGGAAAAGTTCACTAAAGGTTCAACGAGATATTTCAAATACGGGTCATGAAACTGTGAAAATTTCTGATTTTTGCATAGTCTAAAGCTTTCCATCAAATATCCCCATTTGAAGGATTAAGCTGAGAACTGTTTCTTTTGGTACAAAAATTGTGAATTCTAATTTCTTATAGGGCAATCAACGAAATTCTTCTATCTTTTCTATTGAAACATAAGCTATACAAATAACCTTTTGTTTTCATTTAAAAAGCTATTTCTGGCAGCCCATAAAAAGGTCATGGAATCTCCTGAGTGTCAATGATTGAAATCACTAAATATCACAGGAGAATATAATGACTTGAAATCTCGCGTTGCACCTTTTATATACTCTACAGACTAAACCGACAGCAATAACTTCAAATGGTGCACAGTGATAGAACTTGGGAGGTCAGTTATGAAATGCTAAGAGCTTAGTTTGCATATTTTCCAGAAAATTAAAGTGCTTTTCCATGCGTCTTTGGGACCCCCCCTGATTTGCCCGCACTAGGATCGATTTTGATATCGGATGACAGGACGTATTTTTCTCATTGTTGTCGTCCTAAATTTTGAGCCCTCAAATCCCTTTCTTTCCAAGATATAAACAAAAAACCACTAGTTTATGGTTCACACCACAATTGCACGAGTATTGATTAGGGCTTTACAATATGCATTATGTCCCCGCCGACGAGTTCGGAACGGGGACTATGAAATGAGCTCTCTGTCCTCCGTATGTCTGTGACAAAATGTTAACCCATGTTGTCTAACTATTTTATCTGAGTTCCGTAAGGCGACAATGTGTAACTTGTGGAAGATCGGCTGATGAGTTCTCGGACTGATTAGATTGTGGCCGTAGAATATGCTAAGTAAGTATCTAACTTTCATAATTTATGAGAATGTTCCTGCAAGGCCTGTGTACAAAGTTTCTTCTTGAGTTCCTTAGCCGTATAATGATTTAACTTGGTTGAAGGAAGTGGGTTAAAGTGTTCTCAACCTGATTATAGATTTTGGGCGTATTTCGGGGCAATTGATTATGCAACTGACTAATTAATATGCAAAATCAGCTTAATTGCTATCTTTTTGAACGGTACATCGGATACTCAAACTCCTGCGCTGCATGAAAGCCTACATTAGGCACAATCTTTTGTTTTTTTTTTTGAATTTGAAAGGATGTGATATATGCGGCTTAGGTATGCAAATGAGCTAATTATATGCGTAATTGGCTGTATCTCTGAACGGTACATCGGATATGCAATCTTCCTTCGCTACAAATGAACTAACTTTGCTATAGGGGCTGGGGTTGAGGTGTTGGGGAGTGGGTGGGGTGGTTGCTGGGTGTTGGGGAGTGGGGTTTGGATATTGCGGGGTGTTGGGGGGGGATGGGGTTGGGTCGTCTTTGTGGGACTTGTTGTGCGAGGGGTCGGGTGTGTTTGTTTTTTGGGGGTGTTGGCCTTGGGGGGTTGGGTCTTGGCATTGCACCGCACACAGTGTGTTGGGGGCAGGGGGTCGGTTGTTGCGTCGGGGTGTTGGGGAGGGGGTTGGGTATTGTCGGGGCGCTTGGGGAGGGGTAGGGTGGTTTGCTGGGCGGGTGTTGGTGCGGGGTTTGGTATTGCTGGTGTGTTTGGGAGGGGGTAGGGTATTTCGGTGTGTTTGGGAAGGGGTAGGGTGTTTGCGGGTGTTGGGGAGGGGGTTGGGTATGTGCGGGGGTGTTGGGGAGGGGTTTGGGTATTGCGGGCGGGGTGTTCGGGGATGGGTAGGGTATTATTGTGGGTGTTGGGGAGGGGTTGGGTATTGCGGGGTGTTGTGAGGGGATGTGGGTAGTATTTGCAGGGTGTGGGGAGGGGGTAGGGTGTTGTGGGGTGTGTGGGAGGGGAGGTGATTGTTGTATGGTTTGTTGGGGCGGGGTTGGGAGTGTTGGTTTGTGTTGGGGCTGGGGGTGGGAGTGTTGTATGGTGTTGGGAGGGGGTGGGAGTGTTTTGTTCTTGTGTTGGGAGGGATGAGGATGTTGCGGTGGTGTTGGGGAATGGGAATGGCGGGTTGCGGGTTGTTGGCGTAAATGTGAGTATTTTACATGGTATTGGGGTGGGGTGTTTAAGGGGTGTTAAGGGGGGGGTGTGGTGGTTGCGGGGGTGTTTGGGGATGAGGGTGGGATTGTTGGGTGTTGGGCAGGGCGTGGGGTTTTGCGGGGTGTTGGGGAGGGGGGTGTGTTTTGCGGGGTGTTGGGGAGAGGTGGATGTTGGTGGGGGGGTAATGGGGAGGGGTGGGGTGTGAATTTCATTATTGCAATGTTGGTGATCGCAACATTCGGCGGGGACAGATTTTACGCATCGCGTACATACGCAGTTCGCTTGTGTTTGTTTCTGACTCGAACTGCAATTTTTTTCCCTGGTACTTGATGGGGCATAATAAGTGCCAGGCTCTCAAGCAAATAGAAACACAATAGACATAATATCAGACGAGCACCTTTAATCATCTATTCCACTAAAGCACATAATCAAATTAACTTATCTACAGGCAGATTGATGAACATGTTGAGGTCATGTGCTGTATACTTTTTAACCATGTTTGGAATATCAATGAATCTCATTTGCAATTTTTCAATAAAATTGAAATAAACAGTTGGAGGACCATTTTGATTTTGAATCACATAATTTATGTTTACAAGGTACTTTAACTTCAACTTCCTTGAGGTAAGTCGCTTCTCTCTCAACTTCTGATCATTTAGAATGTGTGTGTTGTGGTTTTAGTCCAAATTGCAAATCTTTAAATCAAATCCTATTTGACTATTTGAACCCTACATGATTTTGACTTATTTCACTTCAGGTGGGTCCCATAGCTGACTCAATTAAGAGTGTTAAATGGAATAAAATCAGTTTTGTCAATAGTGTTATGATAACACAAATAAAAACCAATGAGATGTGTCCTTGTCAAGCATTTGCTGATTTGTGATGGTTTTAGCCGCAGATAGGTACCAATCACAAATGAATAGCATTTTTTCATAATTTTTCCAAGTTTGAATTTGTTTTATTCCCAACCCTACATCATATTTCCATTTTCTTTGCAGATTATTAAAGCTGGTATACTTCTACATGATTATTCCCTGCTTGCGGTATTGTGAAAATGTTCTACTCAGACATGGGATTTTTTTCAAAACAATCTGTTTAATTCATGTTTTTTGGGCAAATGCCCATATCTTAATATGATGAATATTCTATGACCCCAGCATGGAAAATCATATGGAAGTACACCAGCTTTCATAGTCTGCAAAGAAAATAGAAATAAAGAGGTAGGTTTTCAAATGACAATTCAAAATAGGAAAAAACTGCTGGATTTTTGTGATATTTCACACTCTGACAGCTAAAACCATCATGAATCTGTGATTGTTCAACAAGGCCCATGTCATGATTTTTCATTTGTTTTAATTATAACCATCTATTGACAAAAGTTATTTTTCATTACTATTTTATCACTCTTGAGCCACTATGGACCCACCTTAAATGACATGAGGAGATTTTTTTTGAGAGTACGAATTTCCATCAATTGCACTTGGTCGGTCGAAGGTGATTGGACAAACATTACAAAAAACTGAACTTGCCCGCACGGAAATCGCCCTATAGAAACCCGTGCTTTGATTTTCTGGCGGTGTCAGAAGAAAACCACTTAAATCATCATCTTATTACATAAAGACGGCGTACTTGGCTTAGTGACTTCCGTTGTGATCTAATACATGGTAGGCATTCCAAATAATCAAAATTCGGGGACCTCTTTCTTGAATGTCCTTATGTCCTCTTACAGGTCCCTTCCCCCTTTTTTTTCGAAACCACTGATCATTGTTACTACATTTGGTTTGAAATTAAACTTTTAATAACAACACTTCAAAGTGACTGGGCATACAAAAATATATATGCATTAAAATTAATTTCTTATCTTGCTCTTAGGCATGCTAGGGGCAAGACAATTTGTGCGTTCACATGTTAACCCAACCGATTTCAAATTTGAAAGCTTCAAGATCATTTTAATAATCCGGTTTTGAAATTGTTCGCCAAACTTATGACTGCACTTTCAACTGACCGATCACTGGTTCACCAGAAAATGTTATGTGACCTGATCAAATCACACTAAAGCATCAAGTACACAAGAATTACAAACATTTCTTAAATGACTCTTGGAAAAATCATTTAGTAAAAGATACCATCCATCATCAGGAACTACATGCATTGTATTTAAAGCAATATTAGCACAATTTTTTTAAGAGCGCCCCCAATTTTTCAAAAAATTTGAGATTTTTACGCGGTTGCATTGGTAACTGGCTAGTAAACTATACCTGTGAATGGTTAAGCTCGAAAATGTCTATGTGTCGCAAACAAAGGAATTTTGTAACTAGAATAATTAATATCGGGATCCCCGATAATAATTCAACGCCTGCTGGAAACGGCCATGCATGTACGTATCTACGCTCATCTATTAGTGGTTTTATTTGTTTCAGACAAGTCAAGTTAGAGGTCATTTTCTTGAGGTGGCACTATTTCATCATGGACGGACATAAACTTAGCATTTCCAGCTCGGCTGTTAAGTACAATCTAGGATCCCAATTCTAATTACAAAAATCGCTCATTTTATGATAAATATGCATTTTTGAGCATTCTCGTTCGCAGGTGTAGTTTTCTAGACAATTACCAACATAGCTGTGCAAAAATATCAAATTTTGAAAATTGAGGGCGCTCTTCAAAAAATGTTCTAATATTGCTTTAAGGTTTGCATGAATTTAGCCAATATCAAAGTACACTACATTTAATATCATATTCATTGTAATTATAAATATACCATACAAAAATGAGATACAAAACACACGTTAAGATTATAGCACATTGCAGGCATTTTGCCATAGACCTGCTCTCTTCTCCAAATTTCTGGATGATAGCATTAAAAAAATGTATTTACAGCCTTTTGGAGCTACCTCAAAGTCAAGCAAAATCAATTTCAGCTTGATGAACTTGCTATTTCAGTAATAATCTGGATTTCAAAATACAGCAAAGTTTCATGTGCATAAACAAGAAAGTCCATAAAGTTCCATATGTCATAAGTTAAAGCCAGCCAGCCAATGTACCTAAAGAAGTAACATGATACCGGTTTGTTTTTGATCAAATACAATTCCACTGCCTGTTGTTATCTTGTAATAATTTGAACTGTGTTCATAGCAAGATAGCCTGACAGTAGTTCTAGACCTGGAAATGGCACCTTCTAAGGTTCTGATAAATACTTTGCAATGGTTATGTTAAGCCAAATAAATGATAGCCTAGGTTTATCCGACATTAAAAGTGAATATGGCTCTAAAGACAAATCAGCAATATTAGAGACCCCGTGAGAATCAGAAAAAGGTCTATTGCCATATGAACACGATTATTTTGGCCATTTCATGGAAATCTATTCTCATTAGTCCACAATGTGGCTTTGGAGTGCTGGCATACAACCTGTATGCATACTATTAAACACTGAGAGAGAGCTTTAAGTTAATAGGGACCAAACTGGTTTTCTAAAAATATGTGAATCTACTTTGCTATTTTTCATGGCATATTGTGCAGAAAGCAGGGTGCAAAATACGGGCTATACATACTACCCAAACCGACAAACCAGAAACCTTATTGGTTTGCTGGGATTCATACGACGGCAGTAAAAAAAAAACTATAGGTAAAGAGATTTGTAAAGGGTTTCGTTTGTTACAGGGAACAGACATTATATCAATCTTTCACTTTATATTAGAAACCTTTTGAAAGTCATTAGATGAGGTTATCTTGCAGACCTTAAATCTTAAATCTTCACGGTTGGTTTCTTCTATCACAATAAACGCAAACATTAATAACATAGAAAAATTTTAGAAAGTCATTTGATAAGGGTGATATATTTGGATTAAGCTGAAAGGGTACATTTTGCGAGGGTCCAATAGCACCATGTATTTTTTTATTTATAACTGGTTCACTAGATATTCATCAAGAAGTTATTTTCAAATTTCAGTTGATTGCTGAACAGGAAGGCACGTTTGATGTTATGGTGCAAATGTGTTTGTTATCATCACACTTCCCATTTCTGCCGTTTCCGGACGCAACTCCAAATGCCCAATTTCTCAAAGAGCAGATGAGGCACACACTACTATACTTAGGCCAACGGTTCAGATGATATAAAAATCTCAACTTTTTTTAGGTAAATTGGGGGACAAGGTTCTGGATCACAAAATGCCCCTTTAAGGGGTTTGATACATGGATTTGAGTGCATTTTTGGTCACTACATTACTACATGAGGAAACAACTTCAGAGCTCCTACATGAAATCACTTTTTTAATGAGTCTAACAAAGAGTCCTTCCAAATTAATGTTTTGATTGAGAAGGTTCAAACAAAAACCATGTGATTAGGATGATTGAAATCCTACCTCAATTAGGATGTGTTTTTATATAAATTATATACTACTCTTAGTTTTCTTAAATAGGGGATCAAAGATGCATTCAAACCATTTCATAAAACCTTTATAATAATTATTCTTGATTACTTATTTGCAACATCAGCAAACAGTCCTGTTTTATGGTAAACACAAACAAGATCACCCTTTGCCCAGCTGGTCAGAGATTCCACAATACCATCATTTCCAGGACAGGATACAAGAAATTTGTGGAAGAACAGACCACATCCATTATCCACTTCTAATACACTTTATATGAAGATCTTCAATCCAACTGATCCAAGGTTTCTAGGGGTATTAAAATCTCAAATTTTTGAGGAAGTCAAAAGCAATCATGAAAGATACCTTTAACTTGACAGTGTAGTGGTTAAGAATGACGGTTAATGAAGAGTATCTATACTCCATTCCCCTACCTCCATGCAGTGACGTCAGCGTGATATTTGACGGTCGCACTAGTAGTCCCTTCGTGCTGGCCTAAAGAGACAGCATTTTTACATGAGCGCACAAAGACAATCATCTTGACGCTTGCGTAAAAGCTACGTCAAGTTTATGAGAAGGTCAAGGTAGAGAAATGGACTATACGTAACTTGTGCATGACTTCCCCGGTGACTTCAAACCAAAGGTGCTGGTCCCTGTATTACACAATCCAAATGTGTGACTTCCAAATACTCAATTTACTGCTCAAGGGGTGATATTCAGACTGTTTTTAAATCATTTGATCATCCCACATGGGTGTTGCACTTCTGCGCGTCTGAAACAGAATTTAGAAGACCCTGCAATGATATGTCACTTGTAGAACATGCACGACCTTTATATGCAGTAGCGCACAATTGGTCCCTGGCTTAAATTGCAACGAGAGATGTCACATCTCAGTGTCCCTAAAAAATCGAACGTACTGATTTTTGCCCTGATTAAAGCTTTCCATCAAACATATCTCCATCTGAAGGATTAAGCTGAGAAATGTTTTTCTGGTACAAAAATTGTGAAATTGTCTAATTTTCGTATAGGAGCAAATACGACATTCAGCCTATGTTTTCTATTGAAATACAAGCAAATCAAATCACCTTTTTTCCTCTCTTTAAGACATTGCTAGCCAAGTACCGGGTAAGAAATCTATTGAGTGTCTCAATCTATATGAATTACTATTATGACACAATAAGTTGGGTGCCTCAAATCTCACTCTTTGGCACCTTTTTAGATAATCCAAATGCACATTCTTAGATCTGGTATAGGCAGAAGCTTAGCATTACTCTGTGCTGGTGCTGAGCGTACACACATGTAAATGGCAAACCTCAGTGTATTTTGCCATTCAAGCTAAGTAGTGCAATGTAGAAAGAAAATTAGGAATAACATATTGGAAAACTGTCTCACATAGTGCAGATAGCATATACATTTTATTTTATAAGCACATTATTCACATACAGATTTATATTTTATCCAAAAAGTTGAATTTCACGAGTTTGTTTTCAGCATTATTGAATTAAACAAAAAACCTTACAAGAGTCAGTGTTGAAGATGAAGTAAAAATATGTGCTTAGGTACTATTTTTTGAGAAATGAATTTAACAAAATGAAATAAGCCTCTCTAATGCTGAGAATGCTCATCCATTTTTATATACTGTAATTCATCATGCATCAAGGTACTGAAGACAGAAATAATGCCGTGTATCCGATGGGTGCAGTCGTGAACTGTTTCATGTCATTTTGCAAAATGCATAGAGCCAAAAGAATCACTTTCATGAGGATATTACAGAGTTAAGCATATAAGTATCACCATTTGAAGTGACATCAAAATGGGTGGTATGCCTATGGTATCAGAATTCCTTGTGCCTATAGGAAAGAAATGAAGCCAAAGAGATGAAATGACCAATTTTGCGAACAAAATTTTATACGTAACCACAAAGAGACGTTTTCTCCCACAATTTTTTTTCCAGTACTGCTACTTCCATCAATGCCTGGTGCATGCAATGGAAAAGCTGAGCTTGAATTATGGCCGTAACAGATACACATACAGAATTGTCAGTTTTAAGGGCCTTGTCGTATCCTGTAAGGATTTTCTCCATTATTCTGAATAGATGTAAAGCGCATTTTGTATTCTAGTACCTTCTTTTAAGTTTCTCTGCATATATGCTTGAGAAGGGATATTCCAAAAGTTCAGTTGATTGGGTTGGGGGGGATTCTGCATTTTGGTGTTTACGAGCAAATGCATGCCTCCCATATGGCCCTCTGTTGTTGATTTGTCCTTTACAGTCAAAATACAAAATTTTAATCTTGCAGACACACCAATTTGCACGTCGATGGGGCACACAACTCTTATGCTAATGCCTTCAGCTGATACAACAATCTCAGCCTTTTTTTCAGCTATTGGCGGGACAATGCAGTGAATCACAAAATGCCTCTTTCAAAAAACTCCTAACTTCCATTCCCTATTGTTCTGCACAAAAGTTGCTTTGTGAGACCACACTATCATAAAAACAATTCTATAAAACAACAGCATTCCTTTCAATCCAACTTTGGGTGGCCTGCACATCTTTCAGTGCAATTAAGACCCATATCATCATCAAGTCATCATTGGTACGCAGACAAAATAGAACGGGAGAAATGGTTTACATTCACCTGGAACAAGTGATTTTCGTTCCGTTCAAAAGTCCTTCGTCCTCATCAGAGTCCCCAGAAACCCGCCTTCTAAATCGAACTGTGGTAATACAAAATACAAGCAATAAACTTTATTAGTAATATTTAATAAGTCCATATAAAATGTATTGGTGCTGTAGAGTTTTTCATCATTCTTTTGTATCTAGCAAAAACTACTCATCAGCTAAGTTGCACATGAACAAAACAATCTTATAGAGGCCACCATATTCATTAAGGCACCAAAGTTCTCTTGTTTTGAGACAGTATTTTGTCCTGATGACATCACTGTAAGCATTCAAAAATGGTATGGTTATTGCCTGACGGCATGGCTATGCATTCAGTTGCTTGTTCCATTTTAGTTGCTTCAACTTTCGACTTGTCGACAACCAAACATTATGAAATATTATCTCCCTTAAAAATTTGAGCTGTAATTGGTTTTAGACGTCTCTCATGATTTGCATATTTCACACTATTATGATGAAGACATCTGCAAGGTACTATTTATGGAGGAAATAAATACCTCCAACCATAAATAGTCCCGCCAAGCTGCAAAAAGTAGTTAGCCAGGTGGCGTCAGCTAGGATTTTCATATTTGGGCGGCCAGTGTCTCATCTCACCGACAGAAACTGGTAGGGTCCAGGGCCCGTCCTTAGGGCCCCTGTTGGGGTCCAGGGGCGAAGCCCCGTGGGGGTCGAGGGGGCGAAGCCCCCTGAACATTTTGTGTTTTATATGCTTTAATTGTCTTCTGAGTGCTAATTTTTGTACGATTTTGCAAAATTTACTTGTCGGTCACTCTTGTTCCCATTGGACTTTAAACCTATACTTTGCCGACAATCCGGCCTGCAAATGCCATGACCTGAATTTTTCAGTGAACCAACGGGCTCATCCCAATCGACGAAATCAAGTATTGGGGGGGGCCGTTGGCCACCTGCCCCCCTCTGGCTACCGCCACTGAGTTAGCTTGTAGGGCTGGGACTTTCGGGCGGGCATTCGGGTACCGCCCGACCTTGAATTACCCGGTCTGAATTCCAGTTACCCGAATGTACAAGTTCAGAAGTTCAAATCATGTAATGTTTCACTGCCTATAAATACCATCTGCTACTATAGCCACCTGGCTCGCGGATGTATTGAGTCCCTCTCACAATGCAACCAGTTGGTGGGAATTCCCACCTCAATAAGGTATGTGAAACACACAAAAATCCTATTCTTAACACATAAAAAACCACTGCTCGACTTTTAAACATTTTGGCCACAAAGCAATAAGTACTTGGGTAATTTTTAAGCTTATCATGAAATGGCTTGTGGTTCCTAAAGTAAACATTTCTTCTCAGTATTACATGTTTTGTACTGTACAATTAAGCATGTTTGCAATGCGATGGGTTGGCTTAAGATCAGCCTACACAGCCCAGAATGGACATATTGAGAAATATTAACCCATGACCTTCAAAGTTCCGAAGCTCTCTGACTCCACTGCCTTACATTCCCTTTGGGAGTCATGTGAAGGGCCATTGGCACTAAAAAAAGCGCATTTGAGGTCAGTTTTATAATATATATTTCAAGGGTTACTATTTTTTTGATTGCATTAAATAACAAAAAATTGGTTGATAAAACTGTGAAAATAAGTGAAGCTTTCTTAAAGTTAAGAGATTTGGTGTGCAGTCATTGGTAATTGCATTCATTTCGGGTACCCGAAGACCCCCCCCCCCCTGAAAATTTACATCGCGCTACCGGGTACACAATACCGCGAAAAATCCCCATTCGCCTTTGTGATAATTGCGCATGTGCGTAGATGGAGCGTGAGGTACTTTTTTTAGGATGTAAATAGTACTTGGGGTTCTGAAACTTGGTGTTGAAGGACAACCTTGCATTGAGTACTAACTCTAGGCTTTTTGGCACCACAATAAAACAAATTAAATAACTCTTTGAATATCTCCACGGTATACCAAAATACAATCAGGTTAATGCTTTTAAATTTTTAGGAATCACTATCGACCAAAATCTAACCGGAAAATCACATTATGAGTTAGAGAAGAAATGTTCCAAGCAGTATTGGATTTTATATAAAGTAAAGCCCTTTCTACCTGAAACTGCACTTCTAAGTCTCTATAACACACTGTTCTCTCACAGATCACATATTGTATCACTGCAATGGGTCAGTGCATCAACCTGAAATGGAAAACGCACATACTGTCAAAAGCGTGCACGTAGAGCAGTGAGGCAACAAGTGATTACAGAAGTGCTCTCACTAATCCTTTGTTTGTTAAATATAACAACTAAAACTATGTGATTTGGTGTAAACTAATAGTGGAACATTCATGTTCAAATACAGCAACAACCATTTCCCTCCACATTTGACAACATTTTGTAACAATTCTAAAAATCACACTTTAGTCTACAGACATGCCCAGATGTTCAAATACCTAATATTAAACTTGGATTTAGTGTTAATCTATATCTTACATTGGCGTTAAACACTGGAAATAACATTTCCATCAAATGTTAAAACTCAAAAAATACTATTCGTTTAAATTTAATTATAAAAAGTCACTCCTTTCTACTACAAATTAATAGAAACATAATTTGGGTGCCTCAAAACTCTCGTTGCACCTTTAGATAATCCCAAATGCACATTCTGAAGATCTGGTATAGGCAGAAGCTTAGCATTACTCTGTGCTGGTGCTGAGCGTACACACATGTAAATGGCAAACCTCAGTGTATTTTGCCATTCAAGCTAAGTAGTGCAATGTAGAAAGAAAATTAGGAATAACATATTGGAAAACTGTCTCACATAGTGCAGATAGCATATACATTTTATTTTATAAGCACATTATTCACATACAGATTTATATTTTATCCAAAAAGTTGAATTTCACGAGTTTGTTTTCAGCATTATTGAATTAAACAAAAAACCTTACAAGAGTCAGTGTTGAAGATGAAGTAAAAATATGTGCTTAGGTACTATTTTTTGAGAAATGAATTTAACAAAATGAAATAAGCCTCTCTAATGCTGAGAATGCTCATCCATTTTTATATACTGTAATTCATCATGCATCAAGGTACTGAAGACAGAAATAATGCCGTGTATCCGATGGGTGCAGTCGTGAACTGTTTCATGTCATTTTGCAAAATGCATAGAGCCAAAAGAATCACTTTCATGAGGATATTACAGAGTTAAGCATATAAGTATCACCATTTGAAGTGACATCAAAATGGGTGGTATGCCTATGGTATCAGAATTCCTTGTGCCTATAGGAAAGAAATGAAGCCAAAGAGATGAAATGACCAATTTTGCGAACAAAATTTTATACGTAACCACAAAGAGACGTTTTCTCCCACAATTTTTTTTCCAGTACTGCTACTTCCATCAATGCCTGGTGCATGCAATGGAAAAGCTGAGCTTGAATTATGGCCGTAACAGATACACATACAGAATTGTCAGTTTTAAGGGCCTTGTCGTATCCTGTAAGGATTTTCTCCATTATTCTGAATAGATGTAAAGCGCATTTTGTATTCTAGTACCTTCTTTTAAGTTTCTCTGCATATATGCTTGAGAAGGGATATTCCAAAAGTTCAGTTGATTGGGTTGGGGGGGATTCTGCATTTTGGTGTTTACGAGCAAATGCATGCCTCCCATATGGCCCTCTGTTGTTGATTTGTCCTTTACAGTCAAAATACAAAATTTTAATCTTGCAGACACACCAATTTGCACGTCGATGGGGCACACAACTCTTATGCTAATGCCTTCAGCTGATACAACAATCTCAGCCTTTTTTTCAGCTATTGGCGGGACAATGCAGTGAATCACAAATGCCTCTTTCAAAAAACTCCTAACTTCCATTCCCTATTGTTCTGCACAAAAGTTGCTTTGTGAGACCACACTATCATAAAAACAATTCTATAAAACAACAGCATTCCTTTCAATCCAACTTTGGGTGGCCTGCACATCTTTCAGTGCAATTAAGACCCATATCATCATCAAGTCATCATTGGTACGCAGACAAAATAGAACGGGAGAAATGGTTTACATTCACCTGGAACAAGTGATTTTCGTTCCGTTCAAAAGTCCTTCGTCCTCATCAGAGTCCCCAGAAACCCGCCTTCTAAATCGAACTGTGGTAATACAAAATACAAGCAATAAACTTTATTAGTAATATTTAATAAGTACATATAAAATGTATTGGTGCTGTAGAGTTTGGCATCATATCTTTGGTATCTAGCAAATACTCATCAGCTAATTTGCACATGAACAAAACAATCTGAATAGAGGCACCATATTCATTAAAGGCCACAAAGTTCTTGTTTTGAGACAGGTTTAAGTTTGTTACCTGAGGATATCATCTGTAGCATTCAAAAATGGTATGGTTATTTCCTGACGGCATGGCATATGCATGTCAGTGCTGTTTCCATTTTAGTGCTTCAAATTCGACTATCGACAACCACACATTATGAAATATTATAACCTTTAAAATTTGGAGCTTGTTCATTGGTTAAACGTCTCTCATGATTTGAATATTTTCACTATTATTATGAAGAACATCTGCAAGTAACGAATTTAATTGAGAAAATAATACCTCCAGCCATAAAAAGGTACCGCCAGCTGCAAAAGTAAGTTAGCTCAGTGGCGTAGCTAGGATTTCATATTGGGGGCGCCAGTGTCGTCATCTCAACCGACAGAACATGGGTAGGGTCCAGGGGCCCGCCTTAGGGCCCCTTTGGGGGTCCAGGGGCGAGCCCCGGTGGGGGTCGAGTGGGCGAAGCCCCCTGAAAAATTTTTTGGGTTTTCTTCCTTTAAATGCTTCTGAGGCTTAATTTTTTGTGTACGATGTTGTAAACTTGACTTGTCGCACGCTGTCCATATGACTTTCAAACTATACTTTGCCGACAATCCGGCCTGCAAGTGCATGACCCTGAATTTTTCAAGTGAACCACGGCTCATCTCAATCGACGAAATAAATTATTGGGGGGGGCCGTGGCCCCCTGCCCCCTCTGGCTCTGCACTGATTTAGCTGTAGGGGCTGGGACTTTCGGGCGGACATTCGGGTACCCGCCCGACCTTGAATTACACTTGTCTGATTCCCGTCCACGGTTAACCCTAATGTCAAGTTTCAAAAGTTTCAATCATTTAATTTTTACAAACTTCCTATAAATCCAATCCTGCTACTATAGCCCCATGGCTCAGAGGATGTATTGAGTCCATTTCACAATGCCCACCATTTGTGGAAATTCCACCTCAATAAGCGTATGTTGACACACAAAAAATCCTATTCTTCACACATAAACCACTTACTTTTTAAACATTTGTGGCCCCAAAGCATAAGTATTTGGTAATTTGTAGCATGAATCAGAAATGGGCTTGTGGTTCCAAAGTAAACATTTCTTATCAATTTAATTAACATGTTTTGTACTGTACAATTAAGCAATGTTGCATGCTAGGGGTGGTCTTTAGATTCAGCCTACACAGCCCAGAATGGACATATTGAGAACTATTTACCCCATGACCCTTCAAAGTTTCAGAGCTCTTGACTCCCTCCTTACATTTCCCCTTTGGAGTGCATGTGAAGGCCATTGCACTAAAAAAAGACGCAATTAGGTCAGTTTATAAATATATATTTCAAGGGTACTATTTTTTTTGATGCAATAACATAACAAAAAATTGGTTGATAAAACGTGAAATAATTTGAAAAGCTGTCTGAAATTAAAGGAGAGTTTTGTGGTCAGTCAATTGGTGACATTGCAGTCATTTCGGTACCAAAGAGACCCCCCCCCCCGAAAATTTACATCGAGCACCGGTTACAACAAATACCCGAAAATCCCTATTAGCTTTGATATTGCGCATGTGCGTAATGGAGCGTGAGGTACTTTTATGGGATGTAAATATACTTCCGGTTCTGACCTTGTGTTGAAGGACACCCTTGCAATTGAGTCCTAGCTATAATGCGTTTTGGCACTCACAATAAAACAAAATAAATCCCTCTTTGATATCTCCATCGATAATACCGCAAAATAAGATCAAGTTAATGCTTTTAATTTTTTAAGGAAATCACTATCGACCAAAACTACTGGAAAAATCACATGAATGATTTAGGAAAGAAATGTTCAAGCATTATTGGAATTTTATATAAAGTAAAGCCCTTTCTACCTGAAACTGCACTTCTAAGTCTCTATAACACACTGTTCTCTCACAGATCACATATTGTATCACTGCAATGGGTCAGTGCATCAACCTGAAATGGAAAACGCACATACTGTCAAAAGCGTGCACGTAGAGCAGTGAGGCAACAAGTGATTACAGAAGTGCTCTCACTAATCCTTTGTTTGTTAAATATAACAACTAAAACTATGTGATTTGGTGTAAACTAATAGTGGAACATTCATGTTCAAATACAGCAACAACCATTTCCCTCCACATTTGACAACATTTTGTAACAATTCTAAAAATCACACTTTAGTCTACAGACATGCCCAGATGTTCAAATACCTAATATTAAACTTGGATTTAGTGTTAATCTATATCTTACATTGGCGTTAAACACTGGAAATAACATTTCCATCAAATGTTAAAACTCAAAAAATACTATTCGTTTAAATTTAATTATAAAAAGTCACTCCTTTCTACTACAAATTAATAGAAACGGAGTCTGGGACTTGACAGGAGGTCACCCCAAACACAAACAAAAACCTTTATTCGGCTATACTTTCCAGTACTCTTTCACTTCAGTATATTTCATGTATACAAAATATAGTATCATATTGTTTGTACTATGTTATACCGATGTATGATTGGTGGATAAAATCAAATTGTTATGTTTATGTTATGAGTATTGAAAAACGAAAAAATATCAAAATTTATCAATAAAGGTACATGTATCTAAAACAAAAATATCCTGCCCTTTATTTAAGCCTCTGGCTTGTTAAAACTAGGTCCCTCGTACCAAGTAGGCATATACTTACAAATATTCCCTGCACCCCGAAGGGAAATAGTGGGCCTACTGTGTGTCACCTCAGGCTCATTATTGGTATACCAAGCCTCTCATGGCAGTACGGGGGTGGCGCCAGGGTAAAATCACGGGGTGACGAAACATTACACTTTTATCTCAAATAGGTAAAAAAAAACCCTAATTGTTATAAAAATTTATGCTTAAAAAACCCCTGTTTTTTTCCCGAATTTTGAAAATCTCATGCAACCCCCTTGCCACCCTCACCACACTCTGGCCCCGCCCCTGTGCAGTATATTTTTACACTAACCATAAATTTGAAGGGTAACAGTCACTGCTATAAAATAATGTGGAGGAACCAACACAGTATCAGAATTGTCTGTAACTTACCTTTACTGTGTTTCTTTTTCTGCATGCTAACTGTGCTCAGTAGAAGACTCTTAATTGGTTCTCACCAATCTGTTTTTATTTTTTCAAAATCAAGAAGAAAAATATGAAGTTCATAGTTAATCATGAAGAGATCCGAACCAATTAATTGCAGAAGAAAAATGCTCTATGTCACATGACTAATGTTATATTAACCCCTCATCTAACCAACATCTTTTGTAACACTTAACTGGGAGGTGTATTGCAACCCATCAATATTGCTACAACGACCCACACCTTAATTAGTTACAAACTACAAGTCTTCCTTTCAATTGATACCAAATATAAATATCAACATCCCTTCATCTGACATCACAATATGCCTCATATCCACAGTGGCATGTCTTGGGGTGCTTTCGGGTGTGTGCCCCCCTCCCTGGGGTTCATGGCAAAACAGCAAAATCAGCCCTTTTTTGGTTGATTATAGGCCCCCCCCAACGGGTACCCCTAAACGAGCGCATCAATGATGCAGTAATCCATCAATTTGGATGGTTAGGGGAATGTTTGTAGTTGTGGGGTCAAAGGTCATGTAGGGTCCTTACCAGGCCATTGACAATGCCCACAGTCTTGGCCAGTGTTTCTCTTGAGCAAGTTTGGTGGCTAAACAACTTAACTTGGAAGAATGTTAGATATTTTGAGTCAAAGGTCAATTAGGGGTCCATTGGCGTTCAAAAGGGCATATGGGGCACTAAGAGGTCATTCTGTCATACCAGAAGGTTCTGGCCGGTGGTTTATTTTCTTTAATAGTTTTTACTAGGCGATCCTCGAATTTGGCTAACACCTGTGGTTTGCGATCACCTGGATTAAATGACCCACGGGTTTGCGGTTTCCTTTGACGCTTGAATGACCCTGATGGACCTTGCCATGGACCTTAATCCATCACCCCGCCCACCCAGTCTCGCATGAATATACCCAGTTACCCATTGGAGCTCCTGTGACTTGGAATGACCCCTGAATGACCTTTGATCCACTAACCAATACAGACTCGGTTGTTTGTAGGTCAAGGGTCACCCCCCACCAAGTTGCCGGGAGGTGCAATCCTCGGTCTCAGAGAACTTATGCAGTCAGACAGACACAGTGACAGACAGACCACCGGTATAAATATTGGATTTGCAAGGTTTGAACATGGGGCAAAGGTCATTTAGGTCATGAGAGGTCAACTGTACTAACTATATGATTCCTACAGTGTCCTTTGAGCATGTTGGTGGTCCCGGTAATTTATTTGCAGAAATTGGATATACTAGTGTGGAGCCGCGCTGCGCGTGGTCTTCGCTAGCTGAGTATACCCGTTAGATGAGTATACTGGAATGTTTTTCAGAACAGAAACCAAGGTACTGTATTCGACCTAATTAAGCCCCTGGGTGGCTTCATCCCTACGTCAAAGCATGGGTTAAATGAAAACACAGCCAGTTACCCAATAATGCCCCCCTACATGACTTTTCCGACTCAAATGACCCCTCGAAAATGTTGACCACAAAAGTGGTACGGCAAACTCTCCCACCTATCCCAAACTCTATCCATAGCAAAGCACGGCCAAGTTATCCGATACTACCCCTGGATGAACTTTGACCCCAACATACCCTCGTAAACATGACCACAACACTCGTATGGCAACTCTACACCATACAAAACTCAATATCCATCACGTCAAGCACAGCCACGTTACCCGTTAACGACCTGGAAGACCTTCGACCCCCAAATGCCCCCTCGAAAAACATGCCACAAACCTTTTACGGCGAAACTCTACCACCATACCAAAACTCATATCCATAGGTCAAAGCACAGCTAAGTTACGCGAAAACGACCCCTGGATACCCTTTGCGAGCTTTCAACATTGAGATTTTGGAATCAGGGAGATTTGCTCTTGGATCGGAGATTTGATTAAATCAACGATTTAAAAAAATAGCGAGCATTTCAGTGTAATAACTCCTCAAGAGGGATAGCAGCAATTGTGGATTATTGTTTTAAAGATCAATTGAAAGCTTCCATCTTTAAGAAAAACTGTCAGTAGGAACTTGTCCACTTTGGATTTTTTTTCAAGAATGACATGAAAAGGTTGAAGTAAAAGTCAACTTTAAAGTTTTGTAACTTGAAAACACAACACTACATAGTTATGAACTGCATCATGTGATAGAGCTCTTTAACATAAAGCTGTCCCGAAAAAATTGACAGGGCTCCGCCGTATGACAGCCCCCATTTTAAGGAACTGTCGTAAGGAAACTAAGAACCTATGGAGATTTAAAAAAAAATATTGAAATGAAAGTCGAAGTAAAAGTCAACTTTAAAGGCTCCTAACTTGAAAAGGGAGCCATCTACAAACATATGACTGCACACCATGAGATAGAGCTCTTAAATAATCAAGCTTCCCGTAAAAAATTGACAGGGCTCCGCCGTCTGACAGACCCCGTTTAGGGACTGTCATGGGAACAAAGTCCACAACCAGGCACTAAAAATAATTATAACCTAACACTTTTGCACTAATAGCAATGATGGAGCAATCTTCAAAAAGGCAAAACGCAAATCACAACAATCACAACAGTTCATTATCTGTAGGCTATCCCTTTGCAACACGTATGTTAATTTGTTAACACTGTAAGACACAGCATAGCCTATACAGTTAAGGGTTAAATATAAACATATTGCTGTGCTGGTCCATCCGAAGTCGGGAGAAAAACTATGTCAGAAACCAAGACTAATATCTTTTTGCCTAAATAATGTGTTACTTATTTTCTTACTTGTTAAACATTTTATTTTATCTCAACACCACAATCATTTTCCGTGACCATAAAACTCCTACGGCGAAACTCTACCACCATCCAAAACTCATATCCATAGATACGTCAAACAACGGCCAAGTTACCCGACAAACGACCCCTGATGACCTTTGACCCCAAAATGAACCCCCTCCAAATGTGACCACAAACTCGTACGTTGGAGCCTCCACCACACCAAATGCCCTATCCGTATGTAAAGGACGGTGAAACACATAGCGGGACAAACCCACAAGCCCACAAAGTTTATTTCTTTTAGTAAAATATTAGATTTTGACCAAATGGGTTCAAAAGGTCACATAGGGCCATTAGAGGTCCAAAGGGCACTGGGTCATCATAGGTTCTTCTGCGCATATCAGTAAGAGTCCTGGACCAGTGGTCTCTTCGTTTGTCATAGCATTTTGTTTCAGAATGTTTTTATTAATTATGTAGATTGAACAAAGATGGGGTCAAAGGCCATATAGGGTCATTAGAGGCCACTCTATAATATACTCAAAATGAGACTTGGGTCAGGGTTCTTTTGACTACGTGTGAAGGTAATCGGCAAATGTACACTAAACAGTTTTACATTCACACTCAGGTTTACCACGGCATGCCGTACAATGATCTGTAATCAGCAGCCAGATAAACAATCGTATATGCCTCTCTTACAGCAATACATTGACGCTTGTTGCACACGTAATAAGGAAATCAGAGGGGTCATGACATACTGGTAGCAGAGCAAATTGTCGGGTTTTAACGGTTTTTTTTTTTTTAATTCTCTATTACTTTTCGTATGGTCAGGCCACTTTTGAGGAATATCCTCTATCAAAAAAATAGAGGATTATTATTGACAAATTTCGCTGATCTTGTGACCAATTTAGATCTTCCTTGTCAAATTATTACTTTCTGCAGATGTGTTTCCCAAAGATTTCCACTTAGTATTGAAATGCTTACCGCCACTTATTTCAATTCACCTTTTCCGCTTTTCAAACGAAGCGGGATATTAAAAGTAAAAAGTTCGAATGTAAGGGCCAATCATGTGTGAAGCCCGTCGACCACATATCTAATACCCGTCAAAAGTAAGGCAATCGTGTTTGTCGTCCCAACTCTAAATAGAATATAGTATCCCAGTTTAAGGGTTATTAAAATATTCCGAAGTATGCCCACCGCTGTCGCAAGTGAATCCCTCTTTGTTTTATCATATTTATAGATCGAAATATTTATATCTAGAAAACTAATATATTCAGGCCTTCAACTTTCAAGTACCACTTATAAATTCCCGAACTGGTTTTCACAGTTTCACTTTTGTTATCATATTTTATAGTATGCGAATATTTTATAAGTATCTTAAACACCTAATATATTAAAGTGCCTTCACCTTTCAAGGACACTTAAATTCCAGAAACTGGTTTTCCAAGTCTCCTGTGCCTTAAAACGGTCAACGTCGAGTTACATCGTTTAGAGAACTCCACGCGGGGCATATGGTTACATTGTCGAAGCAATGTCCATTGTATCGAAAACAGCCCAACAAGAACGTAAAGGCTGACTCAAGATTTCCCGATGAGGGCGCACTCATCTTTTCAAACAAATCGTGATTTTGCATATCATAATGCTTGTCCATATACCATACTTTGTGAATAACTAAGCTAAAAACGAAGTCCTCATATAGAAAATCACAACTTTGTTATAAAATTCCTGATCCGGAATTTTTCGTTATACAACGGTATCCTATGGCACTGTCCAAAACTGTGCATAATATTTACGGCGTGAAACTAAAAATCCGATTCATCTTACTTCGAATTAACCATTTTTAGGTGACTGTCTTTAGTTCTCTAGATTGACTATTTTAATTACTGCACAAAAATTATATATTTTCAAATCTCTGAATCACCTTTTAACAATGACAACAATAGGTTTCTCAGGTACACCAAAATTGTTCTTCTCAAAGACCTCCAAAAATATAACCAATATACTAAATAAAAATTCTAAACTTTGCCGTCGAAACCAACACCAACAACCCCAAATTTTCACCCATCCTATACATAACACTATGCATAGTCAGTATAGAATGCCATAATGGTAAACAGGCTTGCCTTCTGCAAAGGACGATACCCCGATACAAAATTTGCTAAGGTAACGGACTTAGTATTTTTGAAGTTTTGGCTTTACTAAAGTAGGCAACTTATACTTTTGCTGAAAAGGTTCTTTGAGACTTGGTTTCAAAATACCCTAGTTTATTAACATCACTGAGTCTGATCTCAAGTAAAAACAACTTCTTTTTTGTCCATCTCTATAATAGTCGGAAAAGCGACCTTCATCCGAAATTTTTTTACAACTAATCTACTCAGTCAAATGAACTCGCACTTGTGTTGGACCCCAGTCCCCTGGTAAGCCCTTGGTATATATGGTAAATGGGTACTCACACGATCATTTCATTTTCGCCCGAAGAACCCAACTAGAACCAGTTAATAGGAGCACACATAAACCAATAGGCATTCAGTCAGAAATAACGACAAAGCATGGCACAGAGATGTCCCAAACTTGAACAAAAAGATAGAAAAGTCCCAAACTGAACTGACTCCCGTCACTAAATTCCAAAAAATAACACCTACGGCGAAACGCCCCTACGTCAGAACCATTTGCCGAATTTTGGGGGAACACGGACATAAAACGGCCGACTATTTTCGCAAATAAGAGCCGACATATTAAAACACAGAACCACGCCGCCTCTATGACAATAATCCATCATTCAATGAATTGCTGATTAAAAAGCCAGTCTGGATACCCGGTGAAGCCACACAAAACCAAATTTCCTTGATGATTAGACCGAATAATAGACCAATTCCTCCCATTTTGAGCCAAAGATCATCAAACACAGTATTAACCTATTCTGACCTAAATCTATACCAGGGTCTAAACCGTACACCTGGAGCTTGTTCCTACTTTAACCTTAAACGCCGACCTCGAGATTTCCTTCCCGGTGAGGGCGCCTCAATTTTCAACAATTGTTTTTTGGTATTACATATGCTGTCCATATACTATCATTGTGTGAAATAGCTAAGCTCATAAAAAAATCGAAGTCCTTACATTTAGATTCACAACTTTGTTATAACGTTCCGGATCCGGAAATTTGTATTTACACGCGTATCCTATGGCAATGTTTCTATACACATAATGTTTACTGCCTCAAACGAAAACTCCGATTCCTCTCAAACTTTGAATGAGCATGATAGGTGCTATCTTTTTCTAATTATTATTTTAATTAATATATTTTAAAAATTAAAATTAAAAATCTCTGAGTCAGACTTTAAGTGGTATAGCCTATTTTTTTTTATTAAGGCACGTGTGGTCCAGTGGATTGAGCGCTCGTGCCCCGCATCAGAAAGTCATGGGTTCGAGTCCCACTGCGGCCAACGTGTGGTGCCCTTGAGTGTCACTTTTACCTTAATTATTCCCTCCACCCCGTTGTATAAATGGGTACCAGCATTATTCAATGCTGGAAAGTAACAGACTCGCTGGGCGGGAGGATTGCGAACCCCCCACAGCAAATATTATACGGAGGAGTCTGGCCAAAACCGCTAAGAGAAAAAGAGATGGGCACTCCCTTCACGAGCTTGCTGGCGCACAGAGTTTGCTCGGCACGAGACTTGTAACTTTCTTTACTTTTTACTGAAATGCTTGTAAGCATGTCACACCAATGTCCTATTATAGCTGACAAACACTTTCAATTAAACATGTTTCAAAATAGCTTCACTTTGTGGATAAAAGAAGAGCTGACATCATTGGTAAAACCTCCAAACCCGGCATGTAGGCTACTCACAAAGTTTTGTCAATGGCTTTTTCTTTTATATTCCATTTATTGTGGCTATTTAATCTGCTAAAGCATTGCGCAAGCAAGACTGCGGAATTTTGCACCTAAACCCCCCGGCCATTTTACATTCGCTTGACAAGCTTTAAGCTCTATTCACATCTAACCTTGCCTTGCCCCTCGAGCAGGGTTCTACTGCAACTGCCCCCCCCCCAATTATGTTATGTTGCCAATATCCCACATAACTGTGCAGCAAATTCAAATTTATCAAAAACATTGAGTTGCGCTCAGAATTACTACGTCAATGAAAATTGCTGCCTCAGCCGTTCAAGCATCTATATATGTCTAGGGGGGGTGATAATAAATGAAGACATTTTTTCCTATTTTTGTTAGATACAGCACGTTACTACCTGCTCACGATAATGCTAAAAAATGCGTATTTATCAGCAAAATAGCGATGTTGTAATTAAGAATTGGACCAGATTGGAACTTAACGGCAGAGCTTGAATGCTACGTTATGTCGTCCATGATTAAAAGTGCCACCCTCCGAAAATAACCTCTACTTGACTTGCCCGAACTATTAAAACAACTAATGGATGACGGTAGACCCGTTACATGGCGCTATTCCCGCTATTTCACATTGGAAGCCGTTTCCGCAGCCGTTGAATTATTATCGGGGATCCCGTAATATTTTCTTAGTACAAAATTCTTCTTTGTGACACATGTGGACCATTCCATGTCAACATTCGAGATGTTCACCGCAGCACGCGTGGATTTTTTTTGCTTTAAGTGTGGTGGTAGACATTGATGAATATGAAAATCCTGAATTTTAGCTTCATACCGCCTTTCGTTTTCCGCAGAGCATTCATAAATTTAGGGGTCACCATCACAAATGCTGTGCGATGCAACATCACATTTGAAGAGCCATAAACTGTAATGGAACCCTCCCAACCTTTGAAAATCACTATCTGGGGAATTTTTTTGGTGTAGAATTCAAATCCGCATCAAAAATGTTATATAGCTCCTTTACTTTTAAGTTATTTGGGTGTAGAATGCAATATCTTTCATCTGACCAAGTTTGGGGGTCAGACTCCGTAAGTAACAATCTTGTTAATGTCGTTTTCTTGTTATTATGCGAGTCACACTGCAGGACGTTCTACCAGTACAATAATAAGCACACAGTTAAGTAAGTAATGAGTTACAGCCTATTGAAGAATACCTAATTTTTTCATTTTGACATATATTGGCCCCCCCCTGAAAATCAATGGTTTGACCGTACAACATCACCACCCCTCTACTTCCGATATGTTGAAGATACATCATCAAAGAACTAGTGTTTTGAAAGAACCAGCTTGGGGTTTTGATGTCTTCATTGTCTTCAGCACAAGACACTTTTGCTGATATCCCCATAGAATGTATATGGTGATTTACACTGTGCATGTAACAATGGACCTATGGGTCACTCTACCTTGTGTGGTAACTTGAGTGTGTATTTGTTGTGAAAAATAAGACACCAAGCTAGTTCTTTCAAGAAAAGTTGTTTAATTATATATCTTCAACATAACTGAAGTAGAGGGTGGTGCCCCGAATGTCAACACTGGTTTTCAGGAGGGGTCACAATGTGTCAAAAAAGTACAATTGCCATTTTCAAGGGGCTGGTACCTCACTTATTACTTTTCTAATGGTGTTATAAATTTTTGGTTTAAAAGTTCTTCTATGTAACTATGATTGATCCAAAAATGGACATTAAAAATTTTCTTAATTTTGGAGTTATGACCCCCCAGACTTGGCCCCAAATGAACAAAGGTGCATATTTAGGCCTCATTAACTCTAAAAGTTAACACGCTATGAACTTCCTGATGCCAGATTTGAATTGTACACCAAATATTACCCATAGATAGTGATTTTCAAAGTTGTGGAGGGCTCCATTACTAATCGGTGACCCTCTCAGCATAGTCTTTCACATTGGGTGGCACTTTTGAGGGTGACCCCCCTAAATTTCCAATTGCTCTAGCGGGAAAACGAAATGGACTATGACGCTCAAAATTCAGGATTTTCATATCTCATCAATGTCTACCACCACACTTAAACGAAAAAAATCCATGACGTGTTGCGGTGCACATCTCGAATGTTGACATGGAATGGGCCATAGACATTTTCGAGCTTAACCATTCACAGGTATAGTTTACTAGCCAGTTACCAATGCAACCGTGTAAAAATCTCCAAATTTTGGAAAAATTGGGGGCGCCCTTCAAAAAAATGTGCTAATATTGCTTTAACGCTGTGTGATCTACTAGCCAATTTTACTGGTTACAAATTGTGTTATATGATATATTTAGCTAATCAGAGACATGGTAAGAAAAGTATAAATGTTGTAAATAGAAGGTTCATTTTGATTGGTTACTACGAGGTTATATCATGTTTTATCATGTAATTAGCCAATCAGAGACACTGTAAGAAAAGTTATAGACCTCTAGGTCTTAACAGTCTTACCTTGCCTGGTAACTGTCCTGTTGTTGCCATTTGACATAACATGTTCTCTACCATCTTGGCTTTGTCTGGTTTCACAAGGGCTATGCTATTTACTGTAAAAGGAAATTATATATATATATTGGACAGTAAATACAAATTCCTGCTTCTTAAAAATGAAATGAGTTATTGTTTGGAGAAATTAAGTCAAGGAATTTCCAAATATGGAGCCAGTGTATGTACACTATGACCACCATCCGTGCACTGAAAAGACTTGAACTTAAGGCATTCTAAGTTTTGTTACTGCAAAATCATGTGCCGATAGACACTAACAACCTTTAGATTTCAGGTTTATGTGAGTTTAAGCAAGATGTTGGAAAGTTAGGCAATATGTCTCTTGTGCATCTGCACCCGTATAAACCTGTAATCGAAAGATTGTAAATATCAGAGATGCCACTTTTCAGGGAAACCCCTGATTTCAGGGTATTTGTTTGTCCAAATTTTTGCATTTTTATTAATTTTAAGCCCGTTTGGGGCTTTTTCAGGAGGTTTTCACACCCTTTTTCATGGTTTTTCACCAGTTTCAGGGTTTCTGAATGGTGACAGCATCTCATGGTACTTGATTAGTGGGTAGTGTCTATCATGCTTTCAGATAAACTGCCTATTTCCCCTTTATTTCACAGTGAGTAGTTTGTGCCATAAAAAGTGACTACATTATATGCATGCCCTTACATGGCAGAACAACATTGTCACTTTCAATATACCCTATTATATGTAACTAGACGGTCCCCGGGTTTCGCGATCACCTGGGTTTCGCGATGGCATCAACAATCAAGCCCATCCTCCAAGTTGCATGTCCATACATCAATGTTTATCCAATTTGACCTTGAATGACCCTTAATGAGGTTGTAGTGACCTTTAGACAGACAGTTTTGGAAGCCCAGCTATTAGAGGATTATATGATTACCGTTTGAAAGCCATAATTACTGTTTTGGAAGCTATAATGGGATTATATAAACCATTTTGGAAGCCAACCCCAAATTTGACCTGAAGGGATTACATATAAACCATTTTGGAAGCCGACCCAGAATTTGACCTGTTTTTTGCGATTACCCGGCTTGTGGGGTGCATATCCGCTAACCAATCGAACTTGATCTGGCGCGGCCCAAGCTACACCCACCCACCACGTTTTGTGACCGTACCAACCCTGGCCTCCGAGAAAATCAGTGGCGTAAATTTCTTTTTGACATTGGGGGGATGGGGCTGATGAAAATTTGTGAATGAAACTGGGTTTGCTTAAAAAATCCATTAATAGCACATGCAAAAATTTGACATTTAGAAGCTAAAATCATTAAATGTAATTGTAATTAGAACAAAATGCGCGCGAAGCGTGCTGAAATTTACCATTTTTAAACTATTATGGTAAAATATGAGGTTATTTTTGGTTAAAAACACATGAACGGGCATCAACATTGGGGAGGATGATCGTATTGACCATCCCCCCTCATCAAAATATTGGGGGGGATATATCCCCCCACATTCCCCCCCCCCCCCCGGGATTTACGCCTATGGAGAAAATAGGCGGACAGACAGACAGATATATGTGGCCTATTATAATATAGATAAATGCTCCACCTTTAATACAGTGTAAATGCCCTTCATGTTTTTTGACCAAATGTTCGTAAAAATAGCAAAAATTATGCAACGTAAGTAAACAGTGACAATTAACAATTGCAATAGCAAGATTAGTGGCAGACTTGCCATCTTGAAAATCAATAATGTGTGTAGAACTCACACGGTACATTGTTAAATTAAAGATAGCTTTGGTAAGTGCAGATTTTTGAAAAAAAATACATGTTAAGCAGAGCATTTTAGTAGGCCGGTAGGTTATTTTCATGCAGCCATAGATGCAGCCATTGTTGATGGTCTTCATGGCGATCCTGTCGATGGGGTCCCTCGACAAATATAGGGTTAATTACTTGAGAATCAAGTTTAATCTTTAGCATCTAAGTTAAATAGCTCCCCTAAATGCTTTTTGGATCCAAATCATTTATCTATGAAGCCCAATTTATTCAAAAAAAGGAATTTTACCTGCTTTTTTGGTCCACTTTCAACGGAAATTGGCATTGAAGCTAGCAGCCGCTGTTGAGAGTGGCTCTTACCGAGTTTTGACACTCCCTCCCTTTGATGCATTCTGGGGCATGTACGGATGGGCAAATGTGAGGCTAAAATCAAATGCGTATGCAGCGCATATCCCGTTTATTGTACTGCGATCCTTGACACGCTAGTCCACACCGACTTTACGCAGTTCCACTGCGCTCGACAAAAACTTCATTCCCCCGCTATTCCGATAGTCATCTCTACTCCTACGTAGAGTTTTTCGGACTTTTATCCAATCAGATACCGTAATGGAAAATCTGTAAAAAAAATCAACCAATGAGTGCTTGCTTTTCTTGCGAGCTTGATTCCATGATTTCTCACAATGGCAGCCATTTCTTCGTAACCGTATTTCAGTTTTACCCCATAATTTCCCTCATTAATCGAAGCCCTGCCCTCCTTCCAACAATTTCACCTTGTTTTCTAGTAACGGATTTATAACTACATCGATACAGGTTAGTAAGACAAAAACGGATCTATTTTTAGTGGTTTTTCGAGCCAAAAACCTTGACGAAAATCAAGGTTTTTACCATTTTTTAAAAATTGTCTTCACATTGTTATTTTACCCCATTTCCCTCATAAATCGAAGCCCTGCCCTCCTTCCAACGATTTAACCTTGTTGGCAAAGCCTAACGGGAGCTATTTAACCTTGTCGGCTAGCTTAAATCTGATGGAAAAGGTTTTTTTTCTTCCCTATATATGATTGTGGACCCCATCGACAGGATCGTCGTCTTCATAGTGTGCAGTGCATGCTTTAGAAAAATGGGTTTGAAAAATCGCCAAATCCTCAAAAAGCGTGAGTTTTGGGGAGTTGAAACTTAAATGTGTGTATTCGTAAAAAGCATACAAAAAACTAAGAAGCGTGTAATTCGTATATGTACCTAGCTGAAAAGCTCCGATACGAATGAAATCAACCAAATTACGCTCACTTTTTTCTGTATTGCTTTGCGAGCTCGGAACTGTTGTGCGTATTTTTTGTAACTGAAAATCTCTACTAACACTCCATCATGTCAATTATCAAATGAAGTGTTCTAATTTTCTTGTAGCGATTGTACAATCACTTCGCGTATAATACTCAAGATAATACTAAATTACATGTGATTGTGAATACCATTTATTTCACACAATCAATGAGATTTCGCCGCAAATTTCATTGATGGTGTGAAATAATTCCCAGCTTTCAAAGGGGCAGTTCCTTTCCAACATGGTCTCCCGTAATAACAAGGCAGTAGGATGCCGACTAGTATCACAATTCCGTAGCGCTATAGGAACGGGGTTGATTCATTTGCAAATGGTGCCTTTCAAACTTGTGTTTTTGGTAGCAAAGATAAAGTGATAATTATACCTCCGTGTGTGAATTCGCTTTGCCAAGGGTGCCAAATTCGGTAACATTTTGATGTTTCTTTGGCATATTTGTGCTGATTATTGATTTTCATAAACTGATGCGTTCCTAGTAAGAACAAATATATTATGAATGAAATCAGAATCCCAAACCTGATAATGATAGGCCAGCTAATTTTGTTTTTCACAAATTAGGGAGACAATTCCCCCATCCCCCAAGCTGCCATCTTGCTTGGGTGACAAGCCAAGATGGCAGTAAACCTATGTAGAGATGAAGCTTCCCCAATTTTAAAACTTTCTTGGCCAAGCCTACATATGTGCACACAATAATTCCTTGAATTTCACTTACATCTTGCCCTAGCTGCCTGGTCAAGCACTTGCACCAAAATTGAATTTTTCATTTCTTCTTGCCTGTTGATAAAATCACATTTTAAAATCAACAATAAAAATACAGCACATAAATTAAAATTTACAAAGCCCCCAGAGGAGTTGTAAGTCATGGAGACATTGTAAAAGATACTTGTTCCGATTGTCTTTGGGACCCCCCCCCCCCCATTCCCCAGATTTAACCTGAAGTAGTATCAATTTTGATATCAGATGAAAGGCCATATTTTTCTCTTTGTCTTCCTCAAATTTCAGCCTTCAAATCCATTGCTTTCCCAAGATACTGACAAAAATGTTGCTTTAATGCTTAAACATATTAGCACAGTAGTAAATAGGACGTTGCACTATGCATTATCGCATCTAGCATCAAAACCGCAAGTTTGTTTACCACGGTAATTGGTGGTAAACAAGTGTCAGGCGCCCATATCAAGTACAGAACACGATAAGGAAAGATCGGAACAAGCACCTCTAAAGTGACAGGAGGAAATTTTTTTTGAGAACACAAATTTCTCTCAAATTGCACTGGATTGGTTGTAGACCACCTATACCGAGAATGTTTCAAAGGTTTATTGGACAAACAAGTACAAAAGAAAACAGCAAACCTTTTTTTGAACTTGCCTGCATCGTCCTTATGCTTTGATTTTCTGTCGTGCACGACAAAAAATACTAATTCTTCATCTTATCTTATTACATAAAAGATGGCGTATTCGGCTTATTTGCTTCAGGTGTGACCTAATACATTGAATTGGTAAGCATTCCAAATACGCAAAAACCTGGCTTCAAAAAAAAAATTGAGTCGTTCTTTCTGGTAATGTCCTCATGTCTCTTTAACCACATGGACAGATTTGTGTGTTTTGCTGAAGTTATGCCCACTTAAGGGGGGACATGATGTCAGTTTGCTTTTGAGATATCAAATTGTAGTTTTCTAAATTTCTGAATTCTCACAAGTTTCAGGAGTATTTTACTTTTTATTTGGTGAAAATCGGACATTTCGTTCAAATGTTATGGTTGATCGGAGTGTACAGCATCACACAGAGAAAGACGATTTCTTATGTTTCATATTGTTTTTCAAGCAGCTACATTTACTTTTTTTCATTGTTTTTCAAGCAGTAATATTTAAGAGAATTACAAAAATAATTAATTTTGGGGTAAAAGTGACAATTTACAGATTTGTTTTTAATTAAAAAATAGTATTATTAATAGAATTGATAAATTTAGAATTAAAAAACAAAATTGATTGATTAATTAACAATTAAACGCTTCTGGACCTTTATTGGCCTATATCTTTTTTTGCCATTTTTTGAAGGTTGCAAACTTGCCCCCCCCCACTTATCTCATAAACTGTTTGACCTATTGACTTCAAATTTGGCACAAAACTAGTTTAGTGTACATTCTATGATCCTGAGAGGATTTTGTAAAAAACCCTTTAGTTTTTGAGTTACATTGATTTTTGTATGCCATTAGCAGCAAAAATGGTGAGAAGTTTGAACAGTTGCCATGGCAACATGGAATATAATATTGGTAAACGCTCTCATAGGATCACAGATCCAGGCCATAGTAATTGTTTAAGAAACAAACTATGTTCAACTAACTTTCTATTTTTCAGATAACTGGGTAAAAAATTGTCATTTGAATTGATTTTTTCTTGGTGTCTAACCTTGACCCCTGCTAATTAGCATACCGGAGGTCGATATGATCGAGACAAAGAATTTTAGGAAAAAAGGCTCATCATACCAAACACTTTTGGTATTCACTTCTTGTATCAAAGAAACTATGTGCTTTGATGCAAAATCATAAACTTGTATTAATTTAATGCCTTGCCCCCTTAACTGAACATCACCCATGATTTCAAAAGTTGCAGGTAAATCGCTATTGGCATCATCCTGTTTACGAAATGAAAACAGAGCATCTTCTTCTGCATGACTAATTCTCATTCACTATATAAGGTTTACTGCAACTTTTAATCCTGGGGTGGGTTCAGTCCAGTGTGCGAACTTCCAGTACTCAAACGATCCGCCACACTGAGTGAACGCGTAAATACATACCGCTTCCAATTATACTCCTGCATTAATTATTTACGATGTATCTTTGAACTTGACAGACACATTTTCAGGGGTAGGGCAGTTACATGAATTATTTTGGCACATTAGTCAGTGCTCTGTTAGTTTGGAACAATTATAATCAATGTACAAAGATAAGTAAATAATTAGATTATTATTATATCAGGCTTCCGAGTGGGGCAAAGAAATCTTTGTATTGTGACAGTTTTTGGAGAAGTCCCCGATGCAATCCAATATTCTTTTTAATATTGTATCGCATCCGGGCATTTTAGCGAGAAGCGCCATTATTGAACACTGTATCGTTCGCCAGATGTACTACAACACTGTCAACAAAGCAAGGTTTGTTTTAGTCAGCCGATCTTTAAATAATATAAAATATGAAATGGCTTTTTTCGTATGATTCAAGAATTAATTTGATCACTCATAGAAAAATATTGTACCGTCTTGACTCGTACAATATTTTTTCTAGCTCGTGCAAATATTTCTTGTATCATACTCAAAGCCATTCAATATTCTATAAATATTTTTTACCTATCTGCCCCGTGGCCTCTCTTGCTGTTCTGGTCATCTGAACCACCACCCTGAAAAAAGGGGGTGGGGGGGGTGGGGAGGGGGTGGGAGGGGGGGAAAGGGAGTAGGACCACAAAATAAATAGATACAATCATACATGGGTACATGTAGTCCCATTATTTTTAAAAGTACTGCCAGACAGACCTGTAGCTAATATCAATCTCTCAATATTAGATAGGGACCGACCAATTATATTGTGTGTAAATTTGCATGCAAACACTTAAGAATGCTGTGTTTTTATAACATACAAGTCCCACTCGGATTTACATGATGCATAAAATGTCCCTGCTGAATGTTGCGATAACTCACATTTGATAAAAATGCCAACTACAATTTATGAAGTCTTCAATATAAAAACACCTCATCCCCTCCCCGACAAGAGACCCAGCCGCCCCCCCCGAAGCCCGAGGGCCCCAGCGCCCCCGTCCGCCGACACCACTAGCGCCGCCGCCCCCCTACCGACAACCCGCATGCCCCCCCCTCCCCGACAACCCCGCCAGCCCTACCCCCTCCCCGACACCCAATCGATCACCCCATTCACGAGACCTCACCTCCCTTCCCCCTCCCCACGGACTCCATCCCCCCACCCTTCCCCCTCCCCAAGACACCCCACTCTCCCCGAGACAAACGAATGGACGGACGATGTCATTTCATAGGGCCATGCGTCTCAAAGTGGGAGACTCTTTAGGGGGAGTTGTGACATTTTTTCTTAAAAACATGACATCATCGGTTGTTTTGATATGAAGATGGATACCTACACCCTTTTATGTTGGTGACCCAGTTTGGGCCGGTATTCACATCTTGGGAAACTAGCAGCCGTTAAATTACCGGTATTTTAAAGGTAAATACCGTCCACGCATATTTTGGGGGGGGCCAAAAACAGAATACTGGTAAATACCGGGAAATACTTAAAAAGAGACATTTTCAACTCCTTAATTTTCTTTAAATATCTACAATTCCAAACTACACAACCCAGATAAGCACTTTTATGCAATAAATGACCCTGGGGTGGGGTAATGGTGTTTTTTCAGTTTGTCACTAACTTTCTATCTGTCTTAAGTCCTGTTGAATCGGTTGGAGATTGTTGCACATTTCAATTTAATTTGAATGGTTATGAATCCATTCTCTCACCATTATTTAATACAATCAAATGACACAACTGTTTAACTGTTCTAAATAATCCACAGATAGACAATATTCAATCTACATTGCTTAATCCGGTAAAGAAGAACTTTGGCCAGCAGCACATTAAAATAAGTCAACATGTATGGCTAATGACAGTACATGCTAGAATCACAACAGTTAGAACTGTTGGATGCAGAACATCCTTCACTGGCAATGTTTATTATTCTAAATTCTATTATTCGTTTTCTTAATTTAATCCTGTTTTAGCAATGGTCGTTTTTTCAATAAGAACCAAAACACCTAATTGGGGCACAGCCTTCATTTAGGTGCACAAGCAGGCAGGGGTGGAGGAGTGGGGCAGGATGTGGGGAAAACTCACAAAAAAAATGTTCTAAGGATGCATTTGGATTGTTGATAAGGGGTTCCCAAAAGATAAAGTTCCCCCCTAAAATTCGAGGACATTTTGTTGCATAACTTCTCTTAGGAACTGGGATGTTTAGAAAATTTCAACAATTTTTGGAGAGGAAACATTGGCTCTTCTCCCCAAACGTCGTTACCTTTCAAAAACACTTTTGGCACATCAACACAACTCCACCTTCCAAAAATGATGTTGTCAGAAACAAGAAAAAAAAAAAAAAAAAAAACAAAAAAAAAAAACAAACCAACACTGGACTTACCTTATTCAAAGGTCTAAAGTCAAGAAAGAATTTAACTATAACAAAACGGACTTTCATTTCCATCTGTATATCCATTACGGTCTGAAGTAAATAAGCTTAAAACCGTAACGCCTAGGCCAAATAAATGAACCAAACAAGCAAATAGGCAGACAAAACAAACAAAAACAATGAGATGCATATTTGAGAAGCAACCACCACTCGAATGTGAACAGATCTACACATAAAGGAGAACTGGCTCCAGCGCTGGTTGGAATTATCCAACGAGCACGGGGGTAACCACATTAATTAATCAACAGCAGCCAGAACATGCAAATTGGTTAACAGCATGTGTACCCACTAAAATAAGTATCAGTGCAGATGGAGGGGAAACATTGACGATTGCGCTCACCTTGAAATGACACCAAAAAAATAAGCTATTTTGTTGAAACAGGCATGTTAAACATTTACCTTCTTTTTCTCATAACAAAGAGATGCCAAGAAAAAAATGAGTATTTAAAGCTAACACCTCATTCTTTGTTTTACTGCATTATTTGTCTTGTTTATGTTTGCCCCCATGCATCAAGGTCTTGAAGATAGTTACCTCAGATCGCAATGAATATGGAAAATTGAAATCGTTTTGTAAATGTTTAATTCTACTCTAGACCTTTGAATACGGTTAAAGTGCCACTTTTTATCGCCAACATCATTTTTGGAAAAAGGAGTGTGTCTTGATACCAAATGTGGAAAGCAACGGCTTTTGGGGCAGGGTCAAATGTTCCTTCTTCAAAACTTTTTAAAATTTCCAAGTCATCCAGTCTAGCTAAGTTATGCAACGAATGTCCTTGAATTTTAGGGGAACTATTTTTGAGGACCTGATCATGTCTATTGATCAGGTAAGTTATTTAGACTAGGAAGAATAGAGGCCGGTAACAATATGGTAGTTCTGCTAAGCCATAACTTCACATTATGGTAGGAGTGGGTCATATAAGGGTCATTTTTTTTTTCATTAGGCTGGGTGTCTTTGTATTCATTTACCTATCTCAACGTGAAATGAAAACATGTTTGCTTCGGGTCCAAGAAAAAAGTGGGCAGCGCCCGCTTGTGTCATGTCCTAATTTTGTGGTGGGTGGATTTGAGCAGAAAATCCATCTAATACTATTTTCACAGGTATTTTGTAATGTTTTGATCTCTTAATATATGTAGATGCAGCTAAGATAGCATGATTTTGAAAGCTGCATGAAAAAATATGGAACATTGACGTGTGCTTAAAAAATTGACGTTTTAGGTCAAAATTTAGTGTGGTGCGCCTTTTCACATTTTTCGCCAATGCTTTTTCTTTTGCTTTTTTTTGAGTGTTGCAGCTACAAGATGATCACAAATTGACTGCACCCAAGAAATTTGATCATTCTACTTCATTTAGTTTGCCTGTGCACTCATTGGAAGTTCCTCAGCATGCTCTATAAATGTACAGGGGGTCAATGCACTTTTCGGTACGAATTGATGGAGCATTCAAATGCAAGTTGTAATGAGCACTGCAGACAAACTACATGTATAAAGTACTCAAATTGGGGATTACCTTCATGAGCCACTTGTAAATTTCAAACAGCAAATGAGAAAGCATAAGCGAACAAAAATCACGAAAGGCCCTCACACTAAAATTTTGACCTAAAACGTCAATTTAAGAAAAAGCAATGTCCATGTTTTCATGCAAACTTTCATAATCAGCTATCTTGAACTCATTTACATAAAAGGTAAGTATCAAAAGCATTACAAAAACCTGTGAAGAGAGTAATTAGCCAGGGAATTTTCTGCTCAATCCATCAACCACAAAATTAAAGGACATGACACCAAGGGTGCCTGCAAACTTGTTATTGGACCAGAGGTAAAAAAAAATTTGATCATGTCAGGTTGAGATAAGGTTTAAAAGAAATACAAAGAAACCCAGCTCTAATGAAAATAACCAAAAAAGTAATTTTGCCCTCCGTATAGCCCACTCCTAATTATGTCTTTAACATGTTGTCATTAACAGGTATTGGGTCATTCCATGCCAATTCAACAAATCGAGTACACCATCACCTTATGGATTTCTTTCCTTTTTGGTGTATTGAAAGATATTCATGATAAACTAAAATCCTGAAAATTTGAGCTCTGTACCTCTTTTCGTTTTCACGTTACAGCAATTTTAAATTTGAGGGGTTCACCTCAAAACCATGTACCGGTGTGAAATTCAATATTCAGAGGGCCATAAGTAAAGAACTACACCCATCAGCTCCTTCAAACTTTGTCATCCTGGATAACCTTTGGCGCAGATTGCAAATATTGTGAACAAAAAAAATGCACCGGCCCCATTTTAAAATACGGGTCAAAATGGCCCCAAACCCACTCGGACCATACTTTGGGGGCCCATAAGATAAAAGTAAAAGTGATATAACTTCCAAATTTTGGGGCTGGTGAAGCTTCTTGAATACTACCCTTGTGTAAAATCTTATACTTATATCATCTTTATTGGAAGAGATATAGCTGTCGCAAAAAGCAAAAAGTCCCAAATTAACCTTGCCTTGACCCCCCCCCTAAAAATCATGTTGACATTTTTACCAAATTCTGCTTGAATATGTTTAAGAGGGCCCCTGCTGAAGTTGTGTGCACAGTTTCAAATGGTGTCAACTGCCATATCTAGGTAAACAGCTTCAAAGAATCTAAACTTCCAACTAATATCAGACAAAGTTCCCAGTTTGAAAATGTACCAGAATTCTGAACTTTTTGCAACCTGGGTATTCAATTGGCATTTTTAAAGACATGAATCAGTTTGACCTTGTAGAACTTCTAACCATGAAATTGAAATCCCTATCATCACCTTATTTAGTACCTTATCAGGTATGGACCAAATTTCCAAAGCTTGGTGTCTTGTTTGGTAAGGAATTTATTCTTTACTTTATTCAATTGAAATATCGTAAAGTTAACTGTGCAAGTTAATACCAGTTTTGTGGCAAAGTGTCAGGTTTCCTGAGTGTTTCAATGTGGAATTCTATCAAAACTGAATTAACTGAAGTCGGGCTTTTTGAAGACCAGTTTTACTTATGTAGAAGACACTTTTTTAGACACCACAATGAAACTCTGCCCAAATATTAATCAAGGACCCCCCTCAAACATATTAAGCAGAATTTGGTGCAAACTGTCTGACATTGGGGGGTTTTTAGAGGGGGCCAAGTCAAGGTCAAATTGAAATTTTTTACTTTTTGCGACGCTCCTATCTTTCCAACGAAGCTGATATAAATATACGATTGTACACAAGGGTAAGTATTAAATTCGCTATCGCCAGCCAAAATTCGGAAGTTTATATCATCTTTAACTTTTTGACTTATGGCCCCCCCCCCAAAGTATGGTCCGAGTGTTTTGGAGCGATTTTTGATCCCCTGTTATTTTAAATTAGGGTAAGGTGCATTTTTCTGTTCACAGATTTGCATCTGCAGCAAAAGGTTATCCCGAATGCCAAGTTTGAAGGATCTGGGTGGTAGTTTTCTTTACTTAAGGCACTCTGAATACGAAGTTCCAACTGGGTTTTACATGTGTTGAGGTGAACCCCCGTCAAACTTTTAAAATTACTGTAGTGTGAAAACGAAAGAGGTACAGAGCTCAAATTTCAGAAGTCAGTGTCTCATTAATATCTTTCAATACACCAAAAAAGAAAAATCTAGAGGTAATGGTGTACTTGATTTGTGTGATTTTGTGGCCTTGAAGGACCTATTTGAAGTTATGCAAAACCGTATGCTTCACCTTTTCCCGGTACCTACCGCAACTTTGTCGATCTCCAAATCCCTCCAATTAACGATATATCCCCTGTTTTTACTATGGTCCATTTTCATAAATTGGGCCTAAAACTATTACATGGAGTTTTATATGGCCTCCAATTTTTCTGATAACTTTTAAAAATATTTATTTTCTCAATTTTATTTGAGAAAGATTTTTTTTATTTTTTTTATTTTTTGTATTTTGTTTACTATAAAAGAGGAAAGTGGGAATACCCCTAGTTTGTTTTGCTAACTTTGACCTGTTTTAGATTGCACAATAAGGGATGGGGATTCCCCCACAAAGTTTATATATATGAAGTGATGTAATTTAGATTGTGAAATCTGAAATTTTGATGGTGCAAGGTCATGTTATGCATAAGAATGCATGTAATGGTCTATTTTTAGACTGGGATTTTTGTGAAGTCTATATATAAAGATTTGAGCTAAGTCTCTCCCCCCACAGTTGCAATCAGCTATACAGTATGGTAGCTAGGTGTAAAAATCTACAGTAATGGTAGATTTTATGCTTCACACACAGTGCCAGGATTTATTATATGGTTTCATTCCATGTGAAGCCAGGTGCTGTACTTATTCTACTGTCATCTTTGTAGCCGAAAGTGATGGGAATCAAAAATAGGAATTCCAAATTGTGGACAGATGAAATCGTGGTGATACTATCTTTACTGGGATTTAATTATCGGCGATGGACTAATTTTCCTTGTCGTCTTGACTGCTGGACAAGATTTCTTCAGGACTGAGAAATTCCCTTGGAAGATAATACCTGAGGAGTTTGTTTGTATGAACTTGGTGCGCTTTCATTTTTGGAGTCTTCGCTGAGGGACATATCATCGTTGACTCAACGCTGTCAACACAGGACACTAGTATACCATAAGTAATCTTAACTAATTGTGTATATGTAATTTTTTGTTGGACATACCAAATTCTTGAACCAAATCAGTAAAGATCTTAAACTGTTTATTATATCTAATTTAGATCACTTTGTAGCAACAAGGCTCATTTATTTGTGTTTTTGAAAGGTATTTCTGACCTTAGACGCTACGAGACGTCATACAGTAAAAATAAAACAAAATTGTGCCTTTGTCATTCAAAGAGTAAAAATACACAATACATTCTAGACCATTACAAGTACAACATTTGTGGAAATCTTATTTACAATTTACAACGTCCAAAGCAGACCAGTCCAGAGTAAGTAAAGTAAGTAAACCAAAGTTTTTAAATCCCGTTTTTTGTTCCCCGAAGGAACCGGGGTTGGCCGGATTCACCTCACATTCGTAGCATCGCCCTCCTCCCTCCTTCCCTTCGCCATTCAAGGCATCCTCCATACTCAACCCAACCCTCCTACTCTCCTCCTCCACTTGCTTCTCCAGGTCCTCTTTGGTCGGCCCCCTTCCTCAAACCACCCACCTCAAAACTCAAAGCCCCTTTTTTAAAACATGCTCCTCATCCTTCCTCAAGCACCTGCCCATACCATCTTACACATTGCCTTCGCCCGGAGCAGCTCCTCTTCCAACCCAACATCTGCATCAATCCGCAGTCTCCTTCCTATCCATCAATTCACACCACACATTGCTTCTCACCATTGCCCTCTCTGCCCTTCTCAAAATCCCAATTCTCTTTTCACTCAGGCACCATGTCTCACTCCCATACCATCACTGATCGCACAAACTCCTATACACCCATCTCCCTTTATCTTCAAGGAAATCTCTCCCAAGTACAACTCTCCACATTCTCTAAACTTCACTCCACTCATACCTTACTCTGGCTGTCACTGCCGCCTCACATCCACCACCACCCGCACTAATCCGTTCACCTAGGTATGTGAACTCCTTCACTGTTTCCAACCTCATCACACAACTTTTCCACCTCCTTCCCCACCCCTCAACTCCCTTCTTGCTCTTCCACACACAAAGTCCCTTGCCCAAAATTGGGTCACTCTCTTCGTCTTTGTGCCTCTCCCATGAATCCATTCCCACATTCTCACACCACACTGAAACTACAACTTTTTTATACAGTGTGGTCAGAAATATACAGGGTGAAAACAACAAAAAGTTAATTTTTTTCTTGTCCATGGTAAAGTTGTTGGCTTTCCCTTTTTCTAATGCAATTGATTCCAAAAGGTATTGCCTTATGTCCTTCAAACAGCAAGAAGAAGAGTTCACAATACCTTGTGTGTAAATATACAGGGTGGGTCAAAATTATTCTTAATTATTCTGAAATGTAAAATACACTTATAAAGATTTTCATACCATTTTTTCAGAGTAAATCTTTCCTGGTCATTGGTACTGGAAGCAAGTTTGCTTTCAAAACAGATATCCCCATATTCTTATGTTACTTTTGATTATACATGGTGATCATAAATAAATTACCCTGTAAGAGCAAACTTCTGGTGCTCCATTTTGTCTTAATAATGCTATGGAAGTTAAACTAATAAAATATTAGTATAACAGTGTAAAAGAAAGTATAGGTGTAAGGTCTCTTCTATAAACTACATTCCTTTGAATAAAATCAAGGAGTGATAAAAAATGGAAAGCAATCCTTCTGTATTTCTTACATTTAAAATAGGGTCCTCCTTGACTCCCTGCACGTACAATAGGAATATTTTTTTCTGAATATACACTGTGTATAAAGCTTTCAAACACAACTTGAGATCCTGCGATGACATGTGAAAAAACTGACGGATTCTAAAATCTAAATCTAACGGTTACCTTTAACGCCAGCCGGCCGTTTAAAAGGATAGTAATATTGCATAACGGTTAAACAGGAAGCCTTATCTTTATACCAAAAGTTCGCAAAATCAATAAGAAAGCCACATTTTACATCACTAAAAAATCGCAAAAACGAGTACAAAATTCTTTATAAAGTACCATCTGTCATCACAAGTTTTTTGATGCAATACAAGTTGCATCAAGCACGCTTGAGCCATCAAGGCACTGGGCCACTTCCTTCGGGTGACGGGCTGCCGAGTGCCATCATCCGCTTGGTATTAATCGCAGCGTTGGCTGCCAAAAATCAGGATGCCGATATCAACATCACACGATTGCCGATGTGGTGAAACTTTACCATGAAAGTGAACTTTTAAATAAAATTTACGTAAAAATATGTTTGATCATTTCATTTTAATAAATAAAACTGACACACGTTTTATTGAAGTTATGCACTGAATAATAAGTAGACTGCATATAAACAAATCTACCGGGCGATCCCATCACACACCTAAACTGGTCTTGAGGTGTGCGATTTTCAGCACACCTAAATCTGTTAAAATAATACACAATTTGATCAAAATGCGCACCTACAGCACACCTGACTCATCTTCAGAAGTGCCTTTTTTTTTAGGACAGTAGGCATTTTTAAAAGACAAGGCCTGCCCGATTTCCGATGGGCTAGCCTGTTTCTTTTGATTCCGACTGGCAGTGAGGTAAATCTCTCACTAGGCCGGCCGTGTTAAAAACGGTCGAAATTTTCCGTTTAAAATGTTAGACATTAAACGGAAATCGCATGCCTTTAATACAGGTGTCCAGAAAGAATTACACCCTCTATAGGCGACCATAACTTCAAAGTAAGTATCACTGTGAAAATTTAAAAAGAATCTCAAACCACAATTACTTTTTAACATTTAATATAAACTCACTACTACTCGATTTCGGTTTCAGTAGTTTTGGAGAACTAAAAGCGATGTATTCACACATGTCATTGTACACTTTCCTTCCAAGTTTTGCTCACATTAATGCAGATTTGATGTTAACTACCACTGATACTCGTGTTATCTGTTCAGCTGTCGTCTTTGATTCTCCAAGAACTCGGGTTGTTTAGTTTTTAATGAGTGCAATGCCATTTTTGTTCGTTTTATTATAGTAATAAACCACTTAAAAAAAAACTACCGTGACATTTAACACCCAAATCCAACATTGTTCCAAGACGGGGCTCCTGCACAAGGCACTCTTGTCCAGCAACGACTTCTGCAAGCGTTTCCGAATCGAGTGATCGGTATAGGACATCCTGACTTAACGCCATGTGACTTCTGCTTGGGGTATTCAAGGAAAAGCGTGTCTGTCGACTCCTCAAGAACATTCAAGAACTCCAGCAGAGAATCCAGAACTAGGCGCTTAGCATTGCGGCAGAACCAGATAGTACCGTCTTGCTGGTATCATCACATGGCATAGAGGGCTTCAAACGCTGCCTACGTCTCAATGGACGTCAATGTAGAAGGCATATGCAGGTGTATAAACATTGTATTCCTTTATGACCTTGAAGAGTGATTTGGTTCGAAAAACATACTTTTTTGTCATTTTAATTTTTTACTTGTTGCATTTGTTGCACTTCTGGAATATACAATCTTGAAATCTTTTATAAAAACGGAAATCTACACATCTGAATCAATCTTATCAACAGAAAAAGGTAATTTGGTGGTTTGACAACCGTCTTAATTTTTATAACTGCACAACCTGTTGAATATCAAACTTTACTTCGTTTCAATATTAATTTCAAAGCATAACTTTTCTTATAACGCTGCCTGAATGATAGGCAATTTAAATTAAATGAAAAGGGATTTGCCTGGGTTGGCGACAGCCATGGTATTAACTTAATTTGTCAAAAAGAGGAAGATGTCGCTGACATTTCTTCCATTTTTTAAGTGAAAAAGAAAAGATTGATAATTTTTTTGTAATGTCTGTGCAATATGATGTGAACCTGGTGCCAAAAATACTAATTTATTATCTTATTTTGTTTTAAACAGAAATAAAATGATAAAGAAAATGAAAGAGTTTTGATTATTCTCGCCTGCCCCCCCCCACTCCCCCTCCGTTATGTCTGAATCACAATATACAAAAACTTGGACGGGAAGTTCCATTGACATGTGTTACATAATCGCTTATTTCTTCCAAAAATACTGTGACCGAAGAAGTGCTCTTTACATTAACATATTGAAAAATAATGTGGTTAAATTCTTTATTTATCAAATGTGATACTCACTTTTGAAGTATGGTCACCAATAGTTAGGGTGTAATTTCTTTCTGAGACACCCTGTATGAAACATAAATGTTTACTGCATCAACATGAAAATTTGATCATATCAAACTTTGGAATTGAGCATTCTAGGAGACTACTTTAGTTCTAGTTGACTATTTTTAATTTAACATTTATTTAAAAAATTATATGCAGAAATCTCTGAGTCGGACTTTAAATCATCTTCAATATTTGTTACGGGATTGTCACATCACAATTGGGTTGGACCTCAAGCCGTTGAAATAACTCCCTTCCTATAAACATTCGCTGGTGTGTTTCAGTTAATGAATTTAAGAACAGTCTTAAGCAATATTGTTTCAATATGACTTTAATGTTAAATTATTGCATTTTCAATTACTGTATTTATTCTCTAATGTAATTATGTAAGTTTGTTCATGATCATTACTTTGTATGATTTTGCTCCTCCTTCAGGTTACATGGTTCACGTGAATTTTGTTTCTTCTGTTTATTGTTTTTGTTAACTCTTGGTACAGCGCATCGGAACTAGGGTGGCATAGATAGATGAGCTTATAACATGCTATATTATAGTATTATTAAGCGGGCAGGAAACAGGGGGCAATGTATTTTGAAAATTTCCCCGGTTCACGGGGATTAACAGGAAACAGGGGCAATTTCTAATGAACAGGGGCAATTTTCAAAAAACAGTAAATATGGTAATGACAACCCTTGCAGGCTTAGTGACATGTAAATAATGTTATGTGACAAACCAATATTGCGACGACCAATAGACGGCAATGGGGTTTGAAAACCCCCCCCCCCCCCCCCCAACCCTTTTTATTTGACCCACACCCTTTTTAATGAGACACCCTTTTTACTGAAAATTTTGGACCCCAACCTTTTACCAATCGCAAGCAATATGTGTGATTACCAGTAATTGAGTAAAGGTAATCACTAAAACAGTAACATAAACTTCCATCACAGCATGCACATGTGCTCTGTTAGTAAAAAGTGAAATACCTTATATCATATTATTATTTTTTTTTGTTGGCCAGATATCCTAATTAGTAATTGCACACAGAGTTATGTTGGGTTATGATACAACATCCATGTGCAAATCAGGTAGGCTAGCCTAGCCAGTCAAGGCTCGGTTATGGAAAGAATTTAGTAGTGTTGCCACAACCCTATGAATTGGCAGCCCTTTATGACTGGCATGACTGGGCACGTACGCAATTTTGTACATGATCAGCTCCCATATCAAAGTCATTTTCAGGCCCACTATCAGCTTTTTCTTTCTTCCTCAATCTCATCTGCATCAAATCCCTCAAATTCTGCATCAGAATCTGAATCTTCTTTGCCAAAAATCATGCGATCCCAACTCCTGTTGTTTTCGACGGGCGCCGCCATTTTACTTAGACTGAGACTTGCTAAAAATCATCGGAAGTTTCCGATCATGCGATCATTTACAAAAGCTATTTTCATTCACAAAACAGGGGGAAGACCCAAGCTATTTTTAGTAAATAAACGATTGACCAATCACTGATAAAACAATGATCTAAAACAGATGCTGATTGGAGCTCCTGCCCGATGAGATGTAAAACATGCTTCATGAGCTCCTGTTGGCAAATCACATTGCGAGCTGGCCAGGGAAGCGATAGACACATTTATGCGAGCAAGGGGTGAAGGTGATCTGATTGATAGCGGTGTTGCGTTGGGTTGGGATTGAATAAATACAGACAAGACAAGTTTCCTTAGCAATATTTATTATGAAAACAAGGTAAATAAATGAGAAACTGTGTTCCAGCAACCAGGCGACGGGCGCATTTTTAAAGTAAATATTTGTGCCTGGGTGTCTAGATTTTGGTCGTACCCTGGCGCAATTAATGGATCTACATGCGCCCTGCGCCCGCTTATTCAAGGCTTGTTCGTGTTTGACCTCTTCAAAAGTGAAATTATATCATCAATATATAGTGTTAAAACAAAAAATATAAATTTGAGTTTTAGAATACCAGAAAGTAGATTCACTAACTAAAAAGAACCCTACTACAGAATTAGAATATAGTTTAAATGAAGTCAATCTGTTACCTGGTTCTTGCAAAATTGCAATTTCTAGCTTGAGATAAGTTGACAAGTCCCAACGCAAAAAAGATTCCAACCTGCAGTGACCTGCACATTGCATAAACCTGTGTACAGAGATCAAAAATGCTAATTAATTAGCGCTAATGATCCCCGCTAATGACAATACAAATTTGCCGCGCCAATTGTGACGTAAGAGGTTCGACAAACTTCGGAAGCGATCGGTTCCCTTCGCTACATGGATCAAATCCATGGGTTCCTACTGTCACCCATGGAAGACAGGGTATTGAAAAGCACAACACACATGTCCACATGGCCCATAAGTTGGTTTGTTTACATGCTGTATTGCCTCAAAAATAGTATGAGTGAAACAATGACCTAAATCACTTTTAGTTGTGACTACTTAGTCCAAATTGTCACATGATACTGAACTACACTTGCTAAATTTCATAAAAGGGTCATTCCATGCCAAATCACCTAGAGGTCCCCAAGTTATTCCCTCAGATTTTGATAAAAGTCCATGAATTGTTCCTCTGTGGGTATAATGAACCTACAGAAAATTTAAGCTCAATAGTCCAAGCCGTTTCAAAATTACGGCCTGTTGAAAATTACTCAGGACCCCCCCTTTTAGCCGACTCGCAACGTAATGGTGATATTTTTCATTTTTGGAGACTCCTATCTTATAATTGGAAATGGGTACCAAACTGAAAATTGGTACTCTAGGTAACTTTTGCCCATTCTTTCAGAATCTGCAATCAGAAACAGAGCATCTCACCCCATTGTGAAGTTACAAGCATCCGAAAACGCAAGTTTTAGCTATCAGATATTATTTTTTTCAATTTTCAAGGGGGCCTGGTGCCCATATCAAATATCCAGAGAATGCTCAAGTTTGGTGTATATAATACCTGAGCATATACCTATACACTGAAGGAGGAACAGGCTAAAGAAAATTTTTAATAAGGATATGGCGAGTGTCTGAAATGGGTCCCACATACAATATTCTTTAAAAAGCGCCCTCTTGTGGTGGATGGTTGACCATGTGAACAGTTACTTAGGGTATTGAAATTTACAACAGAGGGGGATATTCATCATTGGACCTTTTAAGTATCAAATTTCAGCAATGTGACTCAACTCATTCATGGTCAGTTGAGAATCACAATTCTCCATAGACTTACACAGTTAAGAAATGGGGTCAATGCACTTTCTGAATAAAGATATATTTTCCTTTACTGTGTATATCTATGGAAAAAGGGTAAAACCATGAAGGAGTTGAGTCACATTGCTGAAATTTGGCACACATAA
>JAMKCH010037406.1:0-31926 GCA_023653785.1 Ophioderma brevispina | reverse complement strand
AACTTCACTCTGATGGATAAGATAGTATGTGATAGATGTCTAGTCGCGTGGCGTAACAGGGGGGAAGCCACCACCATTGAGGATAATCTTGCTCCACCTTCCCCCCCTCTGGGAATTAGGAGCCCAGAGTAACATTCTCAGTTTTGTGGCCCACAGTAGAGGTCTTTAAAAAACTAAAGCTTAATTGAACAGTGATCTAAAGAACTGCAGAAAGAGGGATGAACTGGGTTAGATAGGTGTTAGTGCTGTCAGGCCCGTTGCGGGGGGGAGGCGGGGGTTGGGGGGTTGGGGGGGCCTTGGGGGTGGGGCGTACCCCCCAAAAATTCCATGAAAGGGGTAAAGGTCCACTTTTTGCTGATTTTTTGATAAAAAGGTAAACAAAGTAGGAGAAATTTTGACAAGAAAGTCCAATTGTATTGATTAAATTTTCAAAAAAATCCCAAAAAGGAGCATTTTTAGGGGGTTAAGTCCACTTATAGCAAAAATCCACTTTTTCGAAATCCCGCACCCCCTAAAATCCTGCGTACAGCCCTGGTGATGGTATAAGGTTGTGTCTTTGCAGTAAACAACACACCTTCAGATTTTCAAATGACAGGACAAATTTGGGTATACCCAGTTAGTGTTGCGATCTGGAAAATCTTTACAATTGTTTCAGAAAATGCACATGTTGCCTGAACATCCACCTGACATAAGTCTTAGCGACGCCCACCCGTTAATAAGAATATCTAGACATTGGTACAGCCCTACCATTTTGATCGCACTTCCACAATTTCACCTATTTAATGTAATGTATCATAGGCTGAATATTAGTTTTGGCTTCGGTCCATGGACCCAGGGCGGGTTATTGGATTTTCGGACAGGTTACCCATGCTCTTAGCACAGAAAAAGCAGGACTAGCGTAGTTGCAGTTACTCCACTTCATGTATCACATTTACGAGTAATCTCCTCTAATCGTAAAGTTGACTAGAAGAGATTTATAGTAAATACTCTGTTAAGATTATGACTAGTCAAGTGAAAAAAAAAAATAATATAAATACCAACATGTTGACCAAAAGTACCCGGAGGGTATAATTTTCCTTACAGTAGCAAGGTCTTATTGGTTCTTTTAAGTGGGCATATTTTAACTCATAACATTGCATAAATACTGACAAGTTAAACTTTGCGTCATCCCGCTGGGCAAGATTGGCAGACTTAAACTACATGACCTCAGATGACCTTGACTTTGGTCCATTCCTTTGGACATCATACACATATGAAGAAACTCCTACTGCACCTTAACCCAAGTCTGTTTTAAAACAGACTTCCCACATTTCGAAGACGAAATGTATGATAAGTGGTGGGGGGGTAATTAATCATATCAAAACTTCGGCTTACGGCTCGACGTGCATTGATATCATTTAACGAAATACATTTCTACTTATTGATCTGAATTGGTATAATTTTTCCAAGAACAAGACGTATAATAATAGGTGACAGCGCTATTTATGAAAGGCGCTTTATAAAACAATATATTATTATTATTATCTAATAAAATATAAACAGCATAAATGTGAAAAACAGGGGGGCGTGGAACATGCCAACCTAAAGCCACAGGAAAAGCATCAAACTTCCGGCATAAACCGAGGTGCTGTCTATTCAAAGACTTAACGGTAGGAGGGGCGCTCTTACGCATATTGAACGGTCACACCCCAGACTTGACTAAAGCTAGGCCTGGTCATGAATATTAAATCTAAATGACCGTTATTGGAAATACACGATTTGCAGTGGGGTTAATCCAACTAACCCCGACGGGATTTTGAAGTCAATTTTTTTTTCTTAAATTATCATGATATTACTAGATGTATGGAACGAAGGCTTAAAAGTGATTTGCGAAGTCACTGGACCGAGGCTGCCGTAGATAGAAAATACAGTAAGAATTCCCTAAATGCCCGTTTGGAACCCCAATGCCCAAAAAAATCGAGCAGATCGTGTCCGACACCCCTGTGAAAACATATACAATTTAAAACAAAGGGACAAATCCTATGCCATTTTGACCTTCTCTTGAACACGAAACGGCGTCGAGAGGGCAATGAGAGCCACACGGAAAAGTGGTCAGGTCGCAAAATGTTTTTCGTTGCATCTGGGCGTCAACAACTATTTTTTTGTCGCCACATGACTCGCATTGCGCCTCAGTGCAATATGGCCGTCTTACCGGAAAATGACGCGATGTTTCTCGTGGCAACCATGGGCCGTCTTCCGGGAAAATGACGCTGATGTTTCGTTGCATCTGGGCCGTATTCCGGGAAAATGATGCGATTGTTTTTCGTTGTGAATTTGGGAGTTATTGGACTGAAATGATGCGATGTTTTTCACTGCATTTCGGACCGGTTTGCCCGCAGAAGGGCAATGCTTTTCATCAGGCGTGGGCACTGTGTACCAAATTGCCCATAGTACAATTTCGATTTCAATGGGGATAGCGCCACATTTTCGATATAAAGCTAATTTTTTAATTATGCAAATAAACGTATTCATGACGTAAACGGGAGCATGACGTAGCATAAGAGCACAACACGCCTATGATGTAGCGTAATAGCCGCATAAGCTTCTGGCTAACATATAAGCTACAAATTTCATGGAGTCAGTGCAGTACGCATCCATTATTTATTTTTATTGATTTACCGGTTTATTGCATCGCAGCGAGTTCTCGTTGCATATGGGACGTCTTCACGGAAAGTGACGCGGATGTTTTCGTTGCATCTGGGATGATCGTCGGGAAAAGAACGCGATGTTTTTCGTTGAATTTGGGCCGGCTTCGGGAAAATAACGCGCTGTTTTTCGTTGCATTGGGCAATTATTGACTGTACGCTACTTATTCTCGTGCCGGGGGAAAGAAGGAAAAAACCGGCCGAGATGAAAGGAAAACGCAACAACTTGGCTCTCGTTTGAATCTGGGCGTTTTAATTTAAAAATCAAAATCAGATTGCCCCTCGTTGCATTTGGGCCGTTATGATGGAAATGATGCGATGCTTTTCACTGGCATTTGCGGACGGTTTGCCCGCAGAAGGCGCAAGCTTTTCATCAGGCGGGTGACACGTGTGTACAAATACCCATATAGACAATTTCGATTTCAATGGTGATAGCGCCACCATTTTCGAGAGCTAATTTTTTAATTATGCATAAACGTATTCTACGTAACGGAGCATGACGTAGCAAATGAGCGCACGCCACGACTATGATGTAGCGTAAATAGCGCATCACGACTGGCAACTATAAGCTACAAATTTCTGCAGATCAGTGTGCAGTACGCATCCATTATTTTATTTATTTATTTATTTACCTGTTTTGATTGCATTCGCAAGCGATGTTTCTCGTTGCATAGGAGGAGTCTTTCCGTAAATGGCGCGAGGTTTTTCGTTTGATCTGGGACGTCGTTCCGGAAAATGACGCGATGTTTTCGTTGCCATTTGGGCCGTCTTCCGGGAAATGACGCGATGTTTTTCGTTTGCATCGGGGCCCGTATGACTTTACGCTATTACTTCCTGGCCGGGAAAACCGGCCGAGATGCAATGAAACGTAAACTTTGGCTCTCGTTGCACTGCGGCCGTAAAAATAAAAATAGATTGCCCCTCGTTGCATTTGGCGCCGTCGGCGGCCAAAACGACCCGGTCTGTGGTTAGGGTTATATCTGTTTTCCCTCCTCGAAATATATATGCCACCTTTGCCCCGGAAGAAAAAAGGGGTTACGCCACTGATAGACGTCACTGTATATATCAGTAGAATATCTCAGGTTAAAGGCAAGAAAATAAAAAAGGTTGTCTCAGCTTCCCGCTCACATAGTGTAAAACAAGTATTTTCATTTTACAGATATGCTTTCAGGTTTCAGGTTGAGATTTTATTTTTTTTTTCAAAACGGTTTTTTTTTAAACAAAATAGAAATTTTGGCTGCAAAGTGACCATCTGGCCCCAATGTCAATATGGAATAACACCATATCTTTACATAATTCTCTACCTTAAAAACCACACACGAACTTTTCCCAATTTTCAAAGTAAACCGTAGGATAGAATCTTACATTTTCTGAGTACAAACAATGAGTAAATTATAATCTATAATTAAGATGTAAATATCAAACTACACACAACCAAAACTTAATTTTCAGCAATGTAACTTCAATAATAATAAAAAAGATTCATTGCAGATTGAACATTGCATTCTTTTTAAAAGGAATTTTTATTTAATGGAGAACTTATGATTCACCAAAAAAGTAGTCGCAAAAGTAGGTCAACCTTTATAAAGCATGCAGGCAATAAGGCAATTAGCTGCATGTGAACATTCTGTGTGATGCCATGTAATAGCTGACTCTAAAGGTGACAACGAGGGATTTTGTGACACCCAAATATTGGATTTAATAGTAATGACATACATAGATTAGACAATCAATAGATTTCTTACCGTGTATTTGATACAGAAATGTCTTAAAAAGAGAGAAAAAAAGTTGATTCGATTTGCTTTATTTCAATATAAAACATAGGCTGAATTTCGCCCCATATTGGCCTCCTAGACGAAATTAGAAGTTCACAATTTTTTTTTTTTTTTTAATTTCTCATTTTTTAGATGGGGATATTTTTGATGGGAAGTGACAATCAGGGCAAATCAGAATTTTCACATTTTTAGGGGGGAAAAACCACCTGGTATGAATCTTCTCGTGACACCTTTTAATTTAACCTGTCTTTGGTCAGCAGATCTTGAAATGGTTATTTAGGCGACTGTGTTGCTGAAGAACATTCAAGAGCCACTGACCAAAGATTGGCATAATAGATGTTTGTGGGAATTCTAACAAAGGAAGCTATTTCACTTATAACCTTAGTGCTTCACACAATGGTATGCGATAGATACCACAGCACAAAACTCGGTAACAATCGAATCAGATGTGGCCTTTCAAGCAAGACAGAAAAAGAGCAAAAGGACAATAAAGGTGAGAAAATTGTCAACAAAAACAAGTCCGTATTATTGTTGGTTTATGGAGTTAACCCCTGGGGGTCTACCACCTTCTTACAGTATCTCTGATTAGCTCATACATGATATACAGGATATAACTTTGAGAACCACTCAAAATCGACCTATCATCTATCATGTACAAACATTAAAGGAGAACCTGTATCAAGAATAACTTACATAATATACGCTATAAAAAACAATTATTGAACACATATGGAGTGGTTTTATGGGAAAACGGAATTATAATAACCATAAAACGAATTAAAAGCATTTTTTTTTTTTTTTTTTTTTTTTTTTTTTTTTTTTTTTTTTTTTTTTTTTTTTTTTTTTTTTTTTTTTTTTTTTTTTTTTTTTTTTTTTTTTTTTTTTTTATGGTTTTAATTCATTGTTAGGGTTATATAATTCCGTTTTTCTATGAAACCACTCGATATGTGGTCAATAATTATTTATAGTATATATTGTTTAAAATTGTTCGTTGTACGGGTTCTCCTTTAAGGTTTTCTTACCATGTTTCTGATTGGTTATACATTGGGTTATTTGGTGTATCTAACCAATCAAATCGGCCGGTAGATCTCAGGGGGTTAAACTTCTTAGTTCTTCCTGTTCTTACTGGTGGAAATCTTCTCAAACACTTAAAAGGTCTAACCTAACCAAGTCCTTCAGCCCCCTTCATCTTTGGGTGATTTATTACTCCCTTAAAACACTTATTTTTGTGAGAGTTACAAAACATTTGACAAAATATTGGCAATTATCAATAAACTTGTAAACCACAAATAATCCTATATGCAGAAATAACTACTAACAGTAAGCCAACCTACATATGCAAATCTGCATTCTTTGCAAAAAAAAAATGAAGCAATAATAAATCATGGCACCCTCACCCTATATCCTCCTCCTGCTTGATCTCAACTGAATCCTCAAATGTTGAACGATCTCGACACTGGTAAATCCTCTGCTTCAAGTGAAGTTTTTATCATCCTTGAATTCTTGTTCCAGTTCTATGCTGCCTGTGTAATCCATGAATAATGCACTGATTTTCAAAGAGGAAGTGCTACACAACTTGGCAATAACAGTCCGAATGTATTTTCAGTTCCCTTTTTACCATGTTTACCAGTCTATGCATGATTAGAATGTTCTGTGAATCCATCAATTGCCACACTACAATGTGGCCTATATATTTTGTTCATCTTTATTTTTCCTGTTTTCCTTTATTTTCTTCTGTATGGGGCACTGTTTATGGACGTCAATGAATTTGGTTTAGATATTGAATTGGAAAGTTTGTCACTATCCCTACAAAAAAAAAACATTCTCAGATTTGACACAAGTCTAAGTAATTCATATCTTGAGGAGGGTTTAAATAAATTCTAAATATCATAGAGATTCTTAGGTGGTCTTTATTCAAATGATTGGCTTAGAAAAGAATATGAAATGGTTTCAAGGGACACACCAAATGGTTTTTGACAAACTATGAGAAACCCAAAGATACCTTTAACAAGAGATGTATCCAAAAAAAACACAAGGTTGAAGTCTTTGGATGGCCAGCAAGGCTAAAAATGTGTGGGGTAATTTTATGGTATACGCAAAAGAACATTGAAAATAGATGTTTGGGGTAATAAACAAATATTCAAAATAAGTCAATGATATATCCTGGTGATATATCAACTTGCATTTTTAATATGAAAGGATAGATAGTCCCAATTTTTGGAATTATGAGTAAAAATGGACCGACAATAATACTTACAACAATTTGTTTATATCATAAATCCCCTAAATTTACTGTCACAGGACAAAATTTGCAAATGCTTTCTGAGAAAATCATCCAAAATGCCTCAAACCATAATCACTCTAAAAACAACATCATGTAAGGCTATACCTGTTACTGAGACACAGGTAGGACATGCCCATAGGAAACATAAAACCATTTGCAATTTTATTTGGAAAAAAAAAAGATGACCGGAAATGAGAAGATTTGAGAAATTTCAGCTGTCTGTCCTCTGCCTAGGGCTATGTTCCTTTGTATAATTTAGGCTTATTTTTTATGCACAAAGTGTACTTTATTCCCTGGTGATTATAAAAACAAAATTCCCTCAACTTAATGGGGAGTACCAATATGCTCATCCACAAAGGACGCAGTTCAATGTTAAATGTGCATGATAAATGATAAATGAAAGTTAATGAACTGGGCCTTGGGAAAGGAGATTTGGTTACATAGTTATGGTGAGTACAATATGCTCATCACCCCGAGTACACAGTTCAGTGAACTGTCCATTAATTAAGGTTGAAAGAAAATGACTGAGATTGCTGCCATGCGAATATAATAAAAGACTATATTTTGGCTTAATCACTACAAGCCCTACAGAAATGCTCATCACCAAGGGCACAGTTCAGTAACGATTCATTCAACTAACTGATTTAAGAAAGTTACTACAAACTGTGCTATGGGAATTGAGTATATATTGGAAAGTACATATACTCATCCCCAAGACACAGTTCGTGGGCTGTGTATGGAATTAACTGATTAAATGAAAGTTAATGAAACCGTGCCATGGGAATGATGGCTAATTGGCGTACATAGTTATGAAGATAATGTATTGCATCATGCCCCAAGGACCCCACAGTTTAGTGAGCTGTGTATGAATTAACTGATGAAAGTTGCTGCTGTGCCATGGGAATTGAGGCTAATTGGATTACATAGTTATGAGGCTACAATATGCTCATCCCAAGGACCACCAGTTCAGTGAGCTGTGTATGAATAATCTGATGGTGAAAGTTGCTGAACTGTGCCATGGGAATTGAGGCTAATTGGCTACTAGTTATGACTACAGATGCTCATCCCAAGGGACACAGTTTCAGGTGAGCTGTGTATGAAGTAACTGATAAATGAACATTTACTGAACTGTGCCATGGGATGAGGCTATGGGCTTACATAGTTATGAGCTACAATATGCTCATCACACAAGGACATCAGTTCAGGGGTGAGCTGGTATGAAATTAAAGGGATTGGCAGTGATTGCTAATCCAAAATACATCGAGAAAAATCATCAAAATTAATATTTTTATATTTTGTTACTGGAATGGATATTGCGAACACTAACCTGGCAAGTGGTTGGATGAAATCTGTGTATTAAAGACCAGGCAGTACTTTTATATGATCGGTAATTTCTATACGTGGTATGTAATAAAGGACCTTGTTTGATGTTCAAGGGTTGTGAATAATCCTGGGGGAAATCATGTTATTGTGCCAGACCAAAGGACGACCAAGCGTATCAATATAACAACTCACAAACTGTATCAGATTTTGCTTGAGGTCGACGAGGTGAGGTGATTGAAACATAAGTGTCGTTGCACAGGATACAAAACAAGTGGACTGCAGCGGGCTCAACTCACGGTTTACAATGGTCTTATGTTCAGTGAGTATTGCACGAGTATCATTATGCCAGATGGCGGCACCACATTTCAGTTTTCTGGAGGGGACAGAACGGGGAGCAAGGTGAATTTTTTTTTGGGGGGGGAAGGAAAAAGGTGAAAATCTGGAAGAAAAAACTTGCAAAATTTTTGATTTTTTGAAAAATTGTTGTGGCCCAAAATCACTGATATTTGCCCAAATCTGTGATTTTGGGGCCAAAAGTATTGATTTAAACTGGGATGGGGAAAAAATTGACCACCCCCCATGGCGTTCCACTGATTATGCTCTCAACATTGTTTTAATGGCATTATTCAAGATGACCTTTTTGATTAAGTGGTAAGTTGAGCTTAATTTGAGAGTATCCTTCTACTGCTTGGCAAAGAATCCACAACAAAGTTAGTTACTACACTTTATAATCAAATCAGTTAGATATTCAGCAAGCTACTTTATGATGGGTACACAATTGGTCCCAGGCCATATGCAAACTTGACCACAGGTGACAATGACACTGGTCAATCGCCCCACAGGCTGCTAAGGGAGAAGAAATAGCAAAGCTGTGGTCATCATCGATTGCCTCTCAAAGTACATGTGTGTTGCCATTTTGATAAATTATCGTCATGTTTAAAGTAATGAATAGTTGTATTGATTTAAAAAAATTATTACAAAAGTAATCAAGAGAGACGAAAAGACCAAAAGCCTGAAAGAGTCAAACATCATTTGAAATTGGTAGGAAAGCTTAAAAGTCTGAAGAATTCTTTTAAGTTAAAAAGTAACTTTTAAGAGTTCTGCAAATTTGAAATATTTTTACTCTTTCGGGGGATCACTGATAGTCTTTAATTCAAAATTTCACTCCAAATATCAAATTCATTACATTTTGCTTAGATTGAATTGGATCATTCTGACAGAAGAATCAATATTAATCCACATTCTATATTTAGGAATTGTAAAATCAACATTCGGACAAAGGAACCAATTGTAACTCCATCATGCAATATTAGGATCAATTTTCCCCTCGAAGGAGAAATAAAACAAACAGAGAAGCAAACATTGCGCATTCGCATGTCAGCCATCAAGTAGGATCAAACTTGTATTTGTAAACAGAGAAAAATGTGCACTTAAGGAAAAGGTTTTTTAAAAAAATAATATAATATTAGCCAAAGGCTTCAGCAAAGCAAGCAGCAAGCTTTTATCCCTTAGCAAGAAAAAATAAAACATATGGGAGATTCCAATTGTTTCTATCCCTACGTAAAAATTACCAAAAGCCAAGCAAAAGAAAATGGGTGAAACATTACACCCCAACCTGATGTGATTTATGCAACAGGCAAGCAAACAAATTAGCAAAAACAGCAAAGTTGAAGCCTAAGCATTACTAGCATTTACTCATTATATTTACAACATTCTTCTGGTAGATTTATGCAGTCCTGAGCATATCCAAAGAGTACACGGGGGACAAACATTTGTTGCATACCTAAATACAATAGAGAGTTAATATAGCAAATAAAACCTAGATCATCACTGGAAGCTAGCAACACATATTTATAGAAAAATTGATTAACTTGGAAATCTGCAACAAAGCACAGAGGAGAAGGTTTCCGAGCATTCTTGCAGGGGAAATACCTGAGTAGTTGCATATTGGATAAGTAATTTAACTTGAAAAAATGAAATAGCCAAAATGCTCAAAACAAAAGAATATGAATATGAAAAATGGACCAAGATATCAACTGGCACCTAATTTAATCCAATACCTATATGTTAATAATTTTTCACATTCACAAAAGTTACATATCATAATATACATGTAGCTTGCCTAACCCCTCCTTTATTTTCAAAAATTATTTATCAGAGAATTAACCAACAACAATCAGAAAGATAAAACAAAAAAGTTGGTGTTGGAATGAACAACAAGATCGCAATTGAAAGTTGCTCCCGAAACAAGGCTACCCCTCTCAGTGAGATGTGTACCTCACATGACCTTTTACCTTGGCATGGGACCTTTGACCTCACCAACCAAAAATGAGGGATCCCATGTTGCAACATGACGCAAGTTTGGTTCCAATTGAACTTAACTTTTTCAATTGAGGTCAATTTTTCTTTTTAAATGTTAAGTTTTAAACGGAGTGGCCGAGCTGGTGCACAAAGACGGCTCTGTTTTTCGAGTACCCCTCCCCTCGGTACAACAAAACACAACCACTGTTATACTGAAGGATAAATATGTGAGATTAAAAAATGATTGGTTGGTGGTAGTTGCAATATTTGGTGCAGGGATGCTTTCTAGGCCGAAAAAATGCATTTTGGGCTTCAAATTAAGTGAAATTAATTATTATTTTTTTTTCAAAGTAAAATATTACAATCTTATTTTATGGTATCCTTTTTTTTATCGATATAGTTTTATACTTTGCATAAGGTTCAGTACTACTTGTTGTGAGTGACATGTGATAAAAGGATGTTTTTTTAGAAACCGAGTGAATTTTGGTTGGGCTAATTTCTAGAGCCTTTATATATTGTATAAACAGAAAATCGGATAATATAATGTCCTCGATTGATAGTATTGCTCATGATTAAATTTTGTTTGGCTAGAAAATTAATAAATCTTGTTTTTCTTAAGATTTTAGCTCGAAAACATGATTTTTTGACCCAAAAAATACCCTGCCACAAAGTTTTTGACCACAACCATCATTTTTTTAAATCATTTATTACTGTCTTTCGAATAGAAGTGGTTGCGTTTTGTTGTACCGAGGGGAGGAGTTGTCGACAATTTTGCAATCCACACCGCTCCATTATATACACATACATGCAGACACATGCACAACAGCAATATTGCCAAGTGGTCCTGCCCCTTATTTTTCATCAAAGTCCATTTTTTGCACTGTTGTATTGGAAATTGTTGTAGTGAAGACCCCTGTAAGTGGCTAAATGTAACATGCAATATTTGTCAAGAAATCGTGATTTTTATGCTTTGTTTAATCATAAATGGCATCTTAAAGACCACTTTAAAATGTTTGAGTGTCTGTTTTTCACTAAGAACAGTAATAAAAAATGTTGATATGACATAGCACTTGCAATTTAGACACAAAATGGGCATTTTGAATTTGAAAAAAATAACAATCTTACTTTTTGCTGTGCATTTTCATTTATTTTTAACAATAACAGAGATGCAAGTAATAATTCAAAATGAACATGGAAAGGAATTGTTTTAGTAAAAATTTGCATCAATTTGTTACAAAATGTGAACTTACATTAATATGTTGTTTCTAGCTTGTGGCTTTCATAATGACAGAATTGAAAATTGTAATCGCACAACACTGCAATAATCCATATGTTTTTGTCCTAAAGTTCATCAAAAAGCCTAATTGGATTCTAACTGCTGATCTGAAATGTCTGCATTTTTCTACACTTACTGATAAAATATAGAATATGTGAAAATGTAGTGTTGATAATGGTTTGGAACTGCATCATACCACTCCACCTAGTTTGTGTCCCATGCAAACAGGCCCGTATGCAGGGGGCGCAGTCGCACCCCCCCCCCCCAAAAAAAAAAAAAAAAAAAAAAAAAAAAAAAAAAAAAAAAAAAAAAAAAAAAAAAAAAAAAAAAAAAAAAAAAAAAAAAAAAAAAAAGATGCTCTGATCAAAAAATCAGCTACGGACGTGTTCTTGAGTATGCTAGTTTTCCTTGTGCACATTCGATGTCAAAATCTGACGTGTTCGTGGTTCATTAATTTAACATTTTTGTCGATATTCCATGTAGCTGATCTCGCCATGTTTATAATGTCCACATTTTACGCATGCGCTTTGCACCAAGACTTATCGATGTATAGCATTGAAACTATGGATCGATTATTAATGACAGATAGGCATCGTAGTCTCTATTCCAATCATGGTTACAACAAAACGTTATCCGACATTTAGCGCGTGATAGATGTCGGTCTCATCAAGCATGTCAAGAGACTAATTTTTGTTATGGTGCCAAAGCACATGTTCCCACCACTGACCTTTACATCTTGACCCCTGACCCCATGCAATTTGATTTGAGACTTAGACTGAAAACGTAAGATCGCATACCTGCTGAAAATCACGAAATTTTGATCATTTTAGTGTGAGTCAGTGAAAAATACAGGTCCAACAGTATTGTAGAGTATGTCAAGATAAAAGTGAGTCAACAGTCGGGTAATTCGGACCATTTTGGAGTGATTTGGGTGAGTTTATAAATTGAAAACCTTAACGGATGTTAAAACAGTACAGACTTGGCATGACTTCGGGTTCATTAAAGTTAATAACAGAAGTGAATGTACAAAGACCCGAAGTCATGCTCAGCAGGACTAACCCCCCCCCCCCAAAAAAAAGAAAATCCACAAAAGGGGCAAAAGGTCCACTTTTTGATGAATTTTTGCATGAAAAGATCCAAAATTGAGATGTTCAAAAAGTCCAAAAAAGGGACATTTTAGCAGGTTAGGTCCACACTTTCCAAAAAAGGTCCACTTTTTCAAAGTCCTACACCCCTCCAAAATAAATCCTACGTACTGCCTTGCCTGCAAGGACTGCAGGAGGCACATACTCCAAATTCTGTATGTCCGTCCATGTGTATGTGTGTGTTTAAGTTTCGGTTGCCCTTTTTCAAATTACTCATGTGTGAACACCTTAAAGACACTATCAGTGATTTATCCGAAAGAATCAAAATATTTGAAATTTGCAGGAATAGCTTAAAAGTGAAGGACAAGCCTGTAGAATTCTCATAAGTTACTTTTTCCAACTGAAGAATTGACAGAAAAGGAAGAAAACGGCAGTGTTCAAAGATACGAATCTCCCTCCAATTACATGTTGTAGGAAGTGTCCGAACGGACACTAATGCCTAAAATATCAGATTTTGTCCTTATTAGGGTGCTTCTGGTCCTATCATTTGTAGGGTATGTTAGGATACCTATACTTGTTGCAGACATGTAGAAATCTGATTTTTGATGATTTTTCAATTTTCTGATTTAGCAAATCACTGATAGTGCCTTTAACTCCAACTCCCACCAAACTCAGGTCATAGGTCACCAATAGACACTTGAATATCACAGTATGGGTTAAAGGTCACATACCAAGGTCAAAGGTCATAAGAGGTCAACTTGTGCAGAGAGCGAAGGAAAGGTGGATCGCGAGAGCAGGCAACACTAGTGGTTCGAGAACTACTTGTATTACCAAAAGCTATGATCCAATGGGGCTCAAAACATGGACAAGCCATATGGCTGTTTTTGACCTCACACTCTGGAGGCTACATGATCTGGAAGTATGTTGGTGATGGTACATCAAGGAAACAGAGAACAATAAGGCTTTTCACACTGAGCCGGTGATCGATCGACTTTTGCGATCGATCGCTATCTGTAGACTTCAAACCAGCTACCAAATTAATTATAATACTTCACAAATTGTGCAAATGTTTTCTAGTGTTGATAATGGTTTGGAACTGCATCATACCACTCCCTCGTTTGTGTCCCATGCAAACAGGCCCGTTTTGGGGGGCGCAGTCGCACCCCCCCATGCAGTTCCAATGATTCTAACCTCAGGTCTGACCGTTAATCTTTCTTAATCACCCCATGGACATTATCGTACTTCCTCTCTGACATGGTCCCCGCCACGTTCCGACAACAACACTTGGTCTTATTGTTTCGCATCCGTTTAAACCCACCCCTGCCCTTGTGGTGTGGAAAAACAGTGATTCTACAACTCAAAATTAACGCTTGTGACCGTACTTATCAGCCATGATTCATGATCAAAATATCCGTCTCCCAACGGTACGTCGTTCATTGGATATGCTAGTGTTCTTCTTTCTGAACATTCGATGGTCAAAAATTGAGTCGCCCCCCCCCCCCCCCCTACCCTCCCACCCCTCCCCTGTGTTCGTCTGGTGCATTAATTTAACATTTTTGGCGGATATTCCCCCAGTAGTGATGTGAATAAATATTCGCAATGTTTTAATGTCCACATTTTACGCATGCGCTTTTGCACCAAGACTTACGATGTATAGCATTAAAACTATGGATCGATTATTATTGTAGTCTCTATTCCAATCATGGTTACACAAACCGTTATCCGAAATTTAGCGCGCGATAGATGTCGGTTCATCAAGCATGGTACAAGAGACTAATTTGTGGTTATGGTGCCACGCACCACATGTTCCCACCACTGACCTTTAGGCTTTACATCTTGACCCCTGACACCATGCAATTTGATTTGCGACTAGACTGAAAAACGTAAGATCTGCATTACCTGCTGAAAATCACGAACTTTTGATAATTTTAGTGTGAGTCAGTGAAAAATACAGGCTCCAACAGTATTGTTAAGAGTTCCCCTACCTCGCGTAAAGATAAAAGTGAGTAAACAGTCGGGTACCATTAGGACCATTTTGGAGTGATTTGGTGAGTTTATAAATGAAACCCTTAAAGGATGTTAAATGTTAACAGTACAGACTTGGATGACTCGGGTTCGTTAAAGTTAATATTAACAGAAGTGAATGTACCAAAAGCACCCACCCGACGAAGTATGGCTCAGCAGGACTTAACCCCCCCCCCCAAAAAAGAAAAACCACAAACAAAATGGGCAAAAAGGTCCACTTTTTGATGAATTTTTGCATGAAAAGATCCAAATGAGCTGTTCAAAACGTCCAAAAAAGGGACATGTTGCAGGTTCGGTCCACCTTCCAAAAAAAAGGTCCACTTTTCAAAAGCCTACCCCCCTCCAAAACCTCGAACACCCCCCCCCACCTCGACCCCCTCACTGTACCCGGCCCCTCACCCCAGCGCCCCTGCCACGGACTGCAGGAGGCACATCACAGTCCACCCACAAATTCGGTAGGTCCGTCATGTGTATGTGTGTGTTTAAGTTTCGGTTGCCCTTTTCAAATTACTCATGTGTGAACACCTTAGTAAAGACACATCAGTGATTTATCGAAAGAATCAAAAATTTTAAAATTGCAGGATAGCTTTTTATTAAAAGTGAAGGACAAGCATGTAGAATTCTCATAAGTTTACTTTTCCAACTGAAGAAATTGACAGAAACGGCAAGAAGGAAACAACGGGCAGTGTTCAAGATAAACTCTCCCTCCAATTATGTGGGTAGGAAAGGTCCGAACGGGACACTAATGCCTAAATATCAGATTTTTGTCCTTATTAGGGTGCTTATGGTCCTATCATTTGTAGGGTAATGTTAGGATACCTATACTTGTTGCAGACATGTAGAAATCTATTTTGATGATTTTTCAATTTGATTTAGCAAAATCAATGATAGTGCTTTAACTCCAACTCCCACCAAACTCAGGTCATAGGTCACCAATAGACACTTGAATATCACATAAGGGTTAGAAGGTAATTTACCAAGGTCAAAGGTCATAAGAGGTCAAACTTGTGCAGAGAGTGAACCCCGGCACAAGGCTCGCGACCCCCCCTCGCACCCCGAGGAGCAGGCAACATAAGTGGTTTGAGAAACTAATTGTATTACCAAAAGCTATGATCCACTTGGGCTCAAAAACATGGACAGCATATGGAGTTTTTGACTCACACTATGGAGGCCACATGATCTGGAATTGTTGGTGATGGCCATCAAGAAACAGAGAAAACAAATCTGTTGTAATGGGTGGGGACCTTTAAAGATGTATACAGAGAGGTTCTATTTTGATTGCAACTCAGGAGTGGTATTTGTGATACATGTAATGAAGCCAATTCCAGAGATACAGGAAGACAAAATTGCGAGTCTTCAACAGGGTAATAAATGACAACACAAACACACATCTATGAATCCGGACAGGAAATCAGTTCACACCTGCCGCAAATTCACTATTCACCCCTTAGATATGGCAACTTGTTCGCAAAAAATCAAATGACCCACTCATACATTCTGTGAATAATTTGGAAACTCTCAAACTCAATAGCCCACAAAGGTAACTGAGTTTACAGCACAAACGCACATTGTTTGCAACAATGCCGACATGCTGCCAGTTACGAGGCGATCAAAAGCGTCACTGCCTTGATAAACAAGAAACCCGACGGAAACCTGTGCAAAAGGATTGAGCCGATCATTTGACACTTTTTCCCGGCTTGCACCAATGTTGCCCGAGGCACATCAGGCGCAGTGTCAACAAAGGTTTAATAATGCCGCGTGAAAAAAAATGGTTCGTATGAAGCATTTAAGGCTTGATACAACTATGACAGACCCAATTACATTTGCTCATGGCCAAAAAAAAAAAGTCACCCCTGGCCCATTCTATAAAAAGTTGTTACATCAATTTCTCACAATTCAATGACTTCTCATTCAGCCAGGCATTATATTCTTTTTGCATCCATGTTATAGAAACTGCCACATTAACCAAAAAGAAGCATTACATAAAATATGCCTTTTAACTCCAAGTAATAATAATTACCAGATGAGAGCATCAAGGATGCTGTGGCTTACTCCAGGTGTGGTGTTGAGTTGTGCACATGAAGTGAAACCACTTAACAGGTACAAGCAACAAATGGGATGCTAAGTGATAATTCCCATATCCTAACGTGCCCTGAACTGGGCTATTCTATGTCAAACACTCGAGATGTGCCACCGCCAGCATGTCATGGATTTTTTTCTTTTTGGTGTGATGATGATATGATGAAGAAATGAAAAATCTGAAATTTTGAGCTTCATCCCTTTCATTTCCCGCAGGAAGGAACATTCAGAAATTTAGGGGGTCACCATCAAAACATGCTGTGTGATGCAAAGCAATTTGAGAGGGCCAAAACTGTTAATGGGGAAACCTTCCCAACTCTTGAAAATCACTATTCTTGGGAATTTTTTGGTGTTAGAATCAATCTGTGATAGCTCCTTACTTTTAAAGATATTTGTGTAGACCATGAAATATCTTTCAGTGGGAACAATTTTGGGGGGGGTGGGGGTTAAGAACTCTGTGTAACAATATTTTAATGTCGTTTTCTGTGACCAGAGTTACACTGCAGGATTTTCTACCCGTTACAATAATAAGTTACATTAGGTTAGTAATAAGTGAGTACAGCCCTATTGAAAAATCCATAATTTTGCAATTTGACATGTATTGCCCCCTGAAAATCAATGTTGACATATGACATCAGATATGTTGAAGATACTCGTCAAAGAAATATTATTGAAAGAAGTTCAGCTTGGTGTCTCGATGTCTTCACTGTTTTCTGCACAAGATACTTTTGCTGATATCCCCATAGACTGTATATGGTGATATACGCTGTGCATGTACAATGACTCGGGGTCCACGATACCTTTGTGTGTAAACTTTGAGTGTGTTTTGTTGTGAAAAGAATAAAGACAAGCTAGTTCTTTCAGGAAGTTGTTTAATGATATATCTTCAACATATTGAAGCAGAGCGGGCCGGTGTCGAATGTAAACTTGGTTTTCAGGGGGGCGTCAAAAGTGTCAAAAAAAAGACAATTACCATTTTCAAGGGGCTGTACCTCATTATTACTTCTAATGTGTCATAATTGTAATTGGTTAATTGGTTTAAAGTTCTATGTACCTCTGATTGATCAAGAGGGACAATAAAAAGGTTCTACTTTTGGAGTGATTACCCCCAGATTTGGCCCCAAATGACAAAGGCGCATATTTAGGCTTCATTAACTCTAAAAGTAAACACCTGAGAACTTCCTGATGCCAGATTTGATTCTACACCAAATATTACACATTCAAAGGTTGGAGGGCTCGATTACTAATCTGTGACCCTATCAACATGTTCGTTCACATTGGGCGCACCTTGGATGGTGGACCCCCCTAAATTCCAATTGCTCTAGCGGGAAAACGAAATGGGACTATGACGCTCCAAAATTTCAGGAGTTCATATATCATCAAAGTCTACCACCACACTTTAAAGCGAAAAAAAAAAAAAAAAAATCCATAAGTGCTGCGGTCACATCTGGGAAGTCTTAAAAATTTTGTCTGTTACAGGATCTCCGCAAGTTTGGTCTGGCTCTTTCTTAATACACTTGTAACGGGGGAGGGGGTGGGTGAATAAAGCCCCAAAAATGGGGTCTCCGAAAATAGGAGGGGGTGATTCCAGGCCCATAAAAGAGGGTCTCCGAAAAAATCTAGGTTTCAGAACATTTCAGAAAATAAGATCGATCCCCTTCAATTTCCAGCTACTTTTGAGGAGTTTTGAAGAAAATTTGGTAGAATATGGCTTTTGGACATGAAAATTAGGGTCTCTGGAAATTGAAATGGTCTTAAAATGGGGTGTCATGGAAACTAAAAATAAAGCAATAAACTTGGCACGATCCCCCTGCAAGATGGCAGTATACACAAGGTGGTTAGTGGCCACAGCTGTCAGTTGCAGAGCATCAAAATTCATAAATTGTTTCATGGAATAATATCTAGCCCTTTGTCCCCCTCTAGCAATTCTGAAAACATGAAAGCCTAGACCAAAGGGGAAAATGACCGCATGATGACTTTGACCTGGTAGATGTGACCTCCTTGACCTAAACAACATCCTTCGTCTTTAGGCGCTACCACCTTAAGGATACTCCCGCCTACTGCACTTCGCCCAGTTAGGTTGAATCTTGGTATGAATCCTGCGTACCTACCTTCAGTAGGTGTGGTCAAAGATGACCAGAAAAACAACAACTAACCAAACTGGAACATGGACTCAGTGACCTTGACCTTGTCCTGACCTTGACATCACCCAACTATGAAGGGAACCCCCTTTCACCTCACCCCAAGTTGGCATTAACCGGACTTCTTAAACTTTTCGAAGGGAGATGCAAAAAAAACGAAAACCTAACCAACGGGAACTGGAACATGACTCAGATGACCTTTGACCTTGGTCCATTGACTTTGATCATCATTCCACATATGAAGGAACCCCTTATTGCACCTTCACCCCAAGTCTGATATGATTATTGGCTTGATTTGAGTAGGATTACAAGGAATTATCGGTCAAGCTATGAGTTTTGAAAATAGTTTTTGAGAGCGCGGAGCGCGAGCGCATATTTTCAAAAAACTCATAGCGGAGACAGATAATTTTGTATCCTCCGATTAAAAATCATCCATAAATATTATCATATTATGTTTTCAGAATGGACTTGAACCTGGCTTCAAGTTTAGAATAAGGGTTGTTTACATATCAGGGTACCTCTGGTTGAAACACTACGAGTGTGACCCATACAAAGAACAATGTCTTATTACTTTTTCAATATTGGTACTGTGCCACTTAAAGTGACCACCAAAAGCATACTACAGCGCAATAAATCATTTGAAATGCTGGCTGGACTAACAAAATATGACATATGTGTGGAAATTGCTTCAAAATATTACTCATTTGATGTTAGGGTATTAGTGATTAGATTCAGTACTGTCATAAAGAACAGTTGGGACAACATTCAACATCAGGATAACATTTGAAGCATGGTAATTAATATCCAGAACTCTTAAAAGAATGACCATTCATTCATATCATATTTTTTATTAGTCCATAACATTATTTATATACAGGTACCGGACAAACAGAACATGCCAATATAAAATAATTAAAGTACAATATTACATAATTTTATCTGTACATAAATCAATAGTTAAACTGGCCCACCCGAGGACACTGCCCACCAGGCCAACCTGCGCCTTGCCCAGTACGTACATTATTGCCCTCATTCAGTGGATCACACAAGGGATATCATCCCTTCCAGGACCCACCTAAATGGCTAACGCGATGGATTTATTTTTGTTAACCTAGCTCATGTTTTTCATAACCAATAGTAAATTACTGTAAAATGGGTAATGGTAGGCATTATTATCAAGAACATGATCATAAAACTTCAGTGGTCGATCGATATGCAGGCATCGTAAGATATAAAGTTACAAACAGGGAAACAACAACGACAGACGGGACAGATAGGACAAGGGAGAGGAGAGATGACAGCAATAATAAAAGGGAACAGACAGAGGGTACAGAATACACAAACAATAAAGATCACAAACTCAATCTACATGGTTGTAATGTCAGAAAGAACCCGTTTGAAATGATTTTTCTAACTTGTACACTCTATGGTGCTCAATTTGAATTTAGGTGGTAAATTCCTGCTCACAAACTGCTCCCGATCGCCATTATCCTTAGGTCCCCCACTTCAACACCGCTTAAACTAAATGAAAGATTGTTCTCGGTAATATTTTCTTTACAAAACTCTAGTTTATGTTCTTTATTTGTTAGTAAATACTTGGTGGGCTACCATTAAGTTTCCCCTCTAGACTTTCACATATGGGGTGTTTTAGGGAAATGATGCTTGTTGTGTTTGTGCTTTTTTTTTGTATTTGTTGTGCTTACACAGTCACACCCAAACACGTGTCGCCCTTCACCAAAACCCCCCATCGTCCAAAGCCTCTCCCCTTGAATTAACATCCGGACCACCACAAATACTAGGGTGTCACCACATGCGGCAGCAAGCCACCCCCCCCCCCCCCCCCCCCACAGTCTCAACCCCTTCACTCCCACAATGCCCATCTCTTGTCTCTCCAATTTGAACATTACTGTTTGAATTATCTATATTACAAAAAATGTTAATACTGGAAGATAATCAAAGACACTTTGTTTTTCAACCCAAATGTAGAAATGAATGGAAGTGTGTTCTGTCAAAATCTTGTCCTCTCGAAAAATTGTAACATTTCATCAATCAAAAAATGTTCAACGAAGACATGGGCCACCGGCACCTTGACCTTCCATCTTTAACCCTCGTGTCATTCATCGGGCCCAGCCCGTAACACCACTCTCTGTCCCGACATCTCACTGACACTCTGCCCTCCCCCTGTTACAATGTAAAAACATCATATTGAAAATAATCGGAGGACTTCATTTTTCACCCCCATGGACCCGCCAAGGTAGTTCCTGATTGTAAAACAACCCCTTAACTGATTCCTAAACATTAGTGAAAAATATAAAACACCACATGGGGTAACTATCAATATTTTTAAGTGAAACCAGGAAGTATAAAATAAATTGAACCAGGTTGACAATAGGAAAAAACCAAGAAATGGAGCCAGGAGGACCCAGGAACCACCAAAGAAATGAACCAGAAGGACCACCAAGACACCCACAAAATTTAAAAGTAGACAGCAAAACCCAAAATAATGAAACCCCAAAGAAATGGAACATCCCTAGAATACTTCAGCCAATAGAAAGCCTCCCAGAAAAACTCATGTCCTGGTCTTTTAAAACTCTGTCAGGTCTCAAAAACTCATGTCACTGTCTTAGGGACATGGTTGATTGGCATTAAGCTGGACAAAGGTATAGGAGGGAAGATTCTGAAAACATAATAATGGTTTAAGAAGCTATCGTGATTGAAAGAGGGATTTGAAATTTGCAGGAATAGCTTCAAAGTGAGGATAAGTCTGTACAATTCTCATAAGTTACCTTTCCAGCTGTAGAATTTGACAGAAAAGGAATAAACGGCAGTGTTTCAACGACCCTCATCACCAAGCACTTAATCCAATTCTCACATACCCTATTTACCGTCGCTCTCCCTCGCGTCCCACACCCCGCTAACAGCGCGTCCCCGAACGGACAGTCACCCAACCCACCCCACCCCCTGACCCTACCCAAGTCTGATTTGTCCTTATTAGGTTCTTCTGGTCTATTCATTGCAGGGTAGTTAGGCTACACGGTACTTGTTGCATACATGGCAAAATTGATTTGATGATTTTGATTTTTTCGATTTGCTGATTAGCAAATCCTGATAGTGCTTTTTAAATCGGGACTTACACTTTTCACAAGGAGTGACGCAAAAAAAACGAAAAACCTAACCCAAACTGGAACACACATACACAACATACAACAATGTCATACACATAACGGACATGCGCACCCTTCGCATATACCCCTCTGCTTTTCAAGCCAGGGGGATAAAAAGCCCAGAAATAAAATCTTATTGTCTTTAGCGGTCTTATATGACCCCCCACCCTCCCGAGCACATAATCCATAATGTCCTCCACAATGTGACCGAACACACATCCCCTTATTCACCAACTTTGGATCATTAATTGTTTTGCTGTATACCACCCTTTTGACAACATTTTAAGCTTTTACTCCCTTCTGTCCACATTTTTTAAACAATTACACATTTAATTTCCCAATTCACACACGCACCACATGCAAACACACACACAAATGCACAATAACAACAGTTCATTAAATGATGAAGGGGAATTCTATAATATATAAAAATATAAGTCGCCGCCTGAAACTATGAACTATAAGACCACAGCACACACCTACATTAGTGATCGTTCACTGGTATCCACACATTAACACAGTCTTCTGTGGCCAGTGGTCGTTCTCACGCCTCTTAGATCCCATGCAGCCTCCTAGACCCGGTCCCCCCCCCCCGGTGTTCTTGTACCGCATCACACGAGTATTTCTCCACGCCCTTATTTATTTCATAGCTTCTGTGCTCGCAGTTTCCTCCACGCTAGCCTTCCTACCATAACCTATTTACCAATTACTTTCTCGGGTTGTACATTACTTGATCCTCGCGTGCATTGAATGAGTTTCGCGTCATCATAGATTCTGCTAGAATCATGCATTATAGGCCCTCCATTCTAGAAATATATAAAAAAAATAATTCGGCCACTGGAAACTCTGAATAAAGGTACTGTTGAAAAATACATTAGTGCTCGTTCATACCACATTAAAAAGTCTTCTGTGGCCCAGTGGTATTTTCAGCCTCCAGATGCACGAAGCCTTTCCCCCCCGGCCCCCCCCCCTCCGCCGCGCCTTCCTAGCCACCCCCGCTGTATTTTTCGCCTCTTTATTTCGCTTTGTGCCTCCGCCCCCTACCCGCTCCCGCCTCCCCGAGCCTTCTATACTAAAAGTGTTACAGTGGAACACTTTTGTGCGTGTCTTGATGTTATGCCCCTCCTGTTTTTCTTGCGTGTTAATGTATTCCAAGGGGTTGACCGGTTTGGGCCCTATAGCCTTTTCCTCGACTCCTCATATCACTGTTTTGTTTCTTATACTGTGTAGTAAATGGATAATAAAGTTTGATGAGCATATTGATCTGTCACCAGCCCTCTCCTAGACTTCCTTCGTAAGCCACAAATGTACCTGATAGGAAAAAAGTAAGCAACCCAAATCAAAACACTTTCTTTCTGGTGTTAATCTGTTTGGTACAGTTAATGCTAGTTTTATTTTATGGAGAAAAAAAATGGCTCACTTGCAGGGGCTTACATTCCATGTGAAATCTGCAGCGCTCTGGAATCTTTGCAGGGAAGGTGACATATGGATTTTAAATGGCTTAAACTATGGTACATTTAAAATCCACACTCCTCTTTGGACGATCCCTCCTAGGTAGACCAGACCCCCAACTAAAGACCCGACACTTCACACACACACCCCCACATTCAATGGCACCGCAGGTCTTCACGCCACCGCCCGCCCCTCCCCCCAATCTCAGGGCACGAATAGCACACCCAAGCGAGGAACAGCACCCAACATAGGCGCATCAGATGTAGCCCCCCCACCCACACACGGCCCACCACCACAACACAGCGAACAACCCCACCCCCCACCCCAACCCCCCCACCCCTCCGCCGACCTCGATCGCCGTCTGTAGACTTCAAAACACCCCACCCCCCCCACCCCCCACCAGCCCCACACCTCCACAACCGTACGTTTGATACCCCCACACGCTTGACAATCTCTGAACCCATGTCCTGTTGTGCTTTCCACAAATAACAGCACCACATACGTACACTAAATGCACACTTATGTAGGAGCGTATCACTATGTTGAATTTTCCTTATTAGTCCGTTCAATTTCACGATGCACAATGTGGGAAACAAAACAAAGGTGACAAATCATCATTAAAAGATGGCCATGTTACCTCGCATTAAGAAAGCCAATGACACACACCGCTTGTAAATATCTCGCAGACAAGAAGTCCACATCTTTGTGCACACCCCATACGACAGCAGCCTTGGTTACAGCAATCCCTTCCGTTGCGACCCAGCTGTTACGTGTAAACTAAGGGTTATGGCATGAGGTCTAGGATTTCAAGAAAGGGAGGTATAGGCTGCAAATGGCATCGAAGCAAAAGTGGATCAATCATGTAGTGTTGAAAAGAATTATTAAATACAGATGTTCATTAATTTTTCAATTGCCTCAAATTTAGTCTGACTAAATGATCTCACACAGTGTTAGGGTGTTAAGTCCCCTAATCTCTGTTAAACGATTAAGATTTTAACTTTAAAATGGTCCTTTTGTCGATTGTTTTTTTCGTTCGTTTTTTGATTTATCAGTTTTGAGCACAAGTCGCCAGACAGAGCGATGATTTAGGTCCCCCCTCCCTGGCCCACTAGTCGTTTTTGTTTCTCCACTCTCCACTTGTGTCGTTGCTTTTTCCCGTTGGTCCGTTGGACTTTTACGCCGTTGATCTTTTTTGCTCTCCATATTTCCTTGGTCTAGAGACTGTTACCCACCCATGACGAATCACTTGTGTTCCGTCCGGGACAGACGTAGCTTGCTTACTGTCTTCTACCACCTGGTATCACCCTTTTTTTTGTGCGTGTACTTTCCACCGCCAGCCCCACACCCATGAGTCTCCTATTGGTTACTGCTCCGACTACCGCTTGCCCCCCTGCTTTGACACCCTCCAACTGTGTGCGACTGATCGGTCACTATGACTTCTCTCACGGCGTGACTGTCGCTCTTGTCTGAATTTTTTTTATGGGTCAGCCACTCGTTACCTGTCCCTTTTTCCCCTCGCCGTAGATTTCCCCATCACCGCACCGCTGTCGCCCTAGACCCCGCCTTTGGAGTTTGTTTACTTCGATGTGCCCCCAGAATGCGCCCCGCCCTCAGCGGGACTTTTTATTATCGATCCTCCTTACAAATTTGGTCCCCCGCCCGATTGCTTCTGCATTTGAATTTATCTTGTCGTAAACATTAGATGCCAAAGCATCTTTTAATTCAACAACACCACAAGCCAGCCACACCCTCCAGATTGCAAATGCTATCATCATCGGCTGCTTTTGAATGCGGCTCCTCCCCACACGATTGCTTGTTTGACGACCAGGAGCTGCTTTATGTCAGCGTCTTATCCCTTTTCTGATCAATTTGAATTGCTCCTCGGTATCCTTACACCCCCCCTACCAGGGTGGACCCGGGTACTTCGGCGCACGCGGGGGCCCGGGGGGCCGGCCCTGGAGCGGCGGCCCCCCCGGTTTGCGGCGCCCAGGCCATTTACACTCAGTGCGGGTCCAATCACACGGTGGCGGTATTATACATTGCGGCCTTCATGTGGCTGCGTATTTTTTTTTTCATTTTAGGTTGACTCGTGTTCACCGAATAATTATTCAATTGTTTGGTAATACTTTTGACACGCTCCTTGTACCCTTAATTAATCAGCTGCACGTCACGAGGATGGTTAGTGTAAGTGATACACGCTTACTAAACTATTAGTTACCGTGCATCCTGAAAATTATTCACCCACCATCGTACTCTATCTTTACCTATCTGATTTTATTCTTCAGAAAGTATAGTAAACCTTGTTCTATCCAAAATCCTCTCGAGATTGTCAGTTTTTAGATGAGAAAGGATAACAAAATTCAGAACTGAGCCCAAAACAACCAAACAAATTTCTATGTATCAAAATTTTGATTCATGTCGTGAAATTTAATTATTGAAAAAAGTGGCACTGATGAAGTCATAGCAATTTTCTATTAAATATCTTTATTTGAAAAAGTATAAAAAATCGCAATACATTGGTTTGTAAGCTTTAAAAATATATGTAGTGAAGAGTACAGCTTCAGAACTGTAAAATAAACTTTGTCCGGGTGAGGATGTGAAAATGTAACACAACGTAATGTATTTTCTTTAAAAAAGTTGCATTGCAATTGGGGAAAGGGAAATTATGACGTATGTAAGTATTATGTATACGTACTTGTTACGCTTTCTTCTGGGACTGATAATGGTCTCTAAAGGGGTACATCATGATGCATGGTCCCACGGGGTCTTTCAGGACCCATGTAACGAGCCTATGTTACCCAACAAATGCCAAGTGCCACCCCCCCCCCCCCCCCCCCCATCCCGGCGCACATCACACTTTAAAATTTCTTGATAATCAAGGTATTGGCAGAGAGGCCCAACTTGGTCCTCAATCAAACTTCACCTCGTTAAAATCTGGTATATTTTGCATTTTTCCATTTACATATGTGCTTGTCTAACATCGTTAAAGAATATGCCTGAAAATAAGGGTTATGCCAAATTTGTTGACCACCATACAAAGTCGTCCTTAACTAGGCATCCTAAGTTGGCTGAAGCTCGGCCTTTTCTTCAACTTCTGAATAAAGAAATTTGACATTTTACAATTTGTTCTCAGCTGACCTGTGAACCTTGATACGTTATCGTTGACCTCATTAATATGGAGATTCTCATGTTGTATCTATGACAAAAAGTGAGGTTGCAATTGCAATTTGGCTCCATAAAAACCAACCGATGTGGCCAAATAATGATAACAATCTAGCCATTGTATGTTTCAAGTTTCAAAAGTTGAACCACCTAAGTGCACACAATGTGGAAATACCTAAGCCAATTTTTTAAGGTGCCTGTCGCTGCGGTTCGAATTATGGTCTACTTGATGTTCTCTACTTGATATGAGAGCCTGGCACTTCAAAACCAGCCATCAAATTAAGTTTGATACTTTGCCATCTCTGACCCATGTCCCTGTTGTGCTTCCACAAATAACAGCACACATGCGTACGCTAAATGCACTTATGTAGGAGACTATTCACTATGTTGAATTTCCTTATTTAGTCCGTTCAATTTCACGACAGAAAATGTGCGGAAACAAAACAAAGGTGACAAATCATCACTTAAAAGATGGCCATGTACCTCAGCATTAAGAAAGCCAATGACAACACCGCTGCAAATCTCTCAGAAAGAAGTATTTTGTGAAAGCAGCAGCTTGTTAAATCCTTCCGTTGGGAAGCTTTTACGTCGTAACTAAGGCGTTATTGCGCATGCATTTCTAGTATTCAGGAAATGGCTGTACTAGTCTTCAAAAATGGCAATCGATCGCAAAAGTGGATCAATCACCTGCTCAGTGTGAAAAGCCTTATTAAATCATCAAAGATGTTAATTAAGTCTTTCAATTGTCCAATTTAGTCTTTTACAATGGAGTATTCCAAATGGAATACAGTAGTGTCTAACCGATCACCCTAATATCTGTTAAACCGATTACAGATTTTACAATTTCAAAATCGGTTCATTCTGATTCTGATTCTGATTTTTTTCTGTATAGTTTTTTGCGTTATCATCACCGTTTTCGACAGCCAAAAGCTGCCAGAAAGTAGCAGATTGATTTAGGTAAACCACTAAAATGGCAAAATAGTAAGTTTCTTGTGTATATAAAATAATGAATTTATTGTGTCAGTTTCGATTTATTTTCACTGTTTTGTCGTCAGTTTGGAACAATTTTAAGTCAAGTTTGGACCTCTTTGATATTAATTTAATCGGTATAGAAAATCGGTAAAAAATGAGAATTTTTCCGATACCGATCAGATACCGATAAGGTCATAATCGGCCCGATTTCAAGAATACCGATCATATCGGTTATTCTCCAGAATACAGTAGCCCCAAAATAACTTGATTTGAAACACCCACACTTGCTGTGGAAGATAGGTAAATGATTCTACAGGGGAGTGTGGATATCACAGGGAAGAGCCTAGTATAGTTAAAAATATGAACAGCTGTAGACATGAAAAATGCATGGCAGTTTAATTGTGCACATAATGAGAAGCCCTTCAGGGGATTTCCCCTTATAAGACTTCAAATGTTCAATATATTTGTATTTAATTTTTAATAATGCTAGTAAACAAGATGCCAAAGAATATTTTAATTGAAAACAAACAAGAAAGAAACCCCTACAGATTGCAATGCATCATTCAATATTGTGCTTTTGAAATGGCTCATCCCCAAACGATTGCATTGTTTGAAGACAAGGAGCTGCCTTTTATGTCATCGGTCTATATCAAACTTTTTCTGAATTAATTTGAATTGCATTTATATCGGTTATAACCAGGGTTGGCACCAGGGTATTTTGATGGGGGGGGTGAGGTGAGGCATTACATCAGTGCTGTACATCCCCGGTGGGGTCACTTGGCATTTTGTTGGGCAACATAGGCTTGTTACGAAAAAAGGGGTACATTGGTCCTAATAATCAGTGCAGACGATAGCGTACTTGTACGTATACGTACAAGTACGTACATACGTCACCAAATTATAAAGACATACAAAAGAATTTTACAAAATCCTCTCGAGATTGTCAGTTTTGAGATGAGAAAGGATACAAATTTCAGAACTGATGCCAAACAACAAACAAATTCTATGTATCAAAATTTTGATTTCATGTGTCGAAATTTAATTATTGAAAAAAAATGTCACTGATGACGTCATAGCAATTTTCTTAATTAATATCTTTTATTTGAAAAAAGATATTAAAAATCCGCACATATATTTTGTTTGTAATGTAGTGAAGATTACAGCTTCAGAACTGTAAAAATAAATTGTCCCGGGGTGAAATGTTAAAACCTAATATATTTCTTTAAAAAGTTGCATTGCATTGTGGGAAATTATGACGTATGTACGTATACGTACTTGTACGCTTTCTTCTGGACTGATAATGGTCTTCTAAAGGGGTAACTATCACTGATGCATGGTCCCACAAGGGGCCACTTTCAGGACCCATGTAACGAGCCTATGTTACCCAACAAAATGCCAAGTGCCCCCCCCCCCCCGGCTGCCACATCACCACTTTAAAATTTTCTTGATAATCAAAGGTATTGGCAGAGATGGCCCAACTTGTGTCCTCATTCAAACTTCTACCTCGTTAAATCTGGTATTTTGCATTTACAATGTGCTTGTCTAAATCTTAAATGAATATGCTGAAAATAAGGTGTTTATGCTAAAATTTGTGACCACCATCCCAAATAAGTCGTCCTTAATAGCATCCTTAAGTTTGGCTGAAGCTGGCCTTCAACTTTGCAATTTAAAGAAATTTGACATTTTACAATTTGTTCTCAGCTGACCTTTGACCTTGATACGTTATCGTTGACCTCATTAAAATATGGAGATTCTCATGTTGTATCTATGACAAAAAGTCTGGTTGCAACTTGCAATTTGGCTTTCCATTAAAAAGATGTGGACCAAATAATGCAAATAAAATCTAGACTGCTAGAAGCCATTGTTTGTTTTCAATGTTTTCAAAAGTTGAACATTACCCTAAGTGCACACAATGTGGAACTACTAAGATTTTTAAAGGTGCTTTAGCTGCTTGTTCCGAATTATGTCTATTGTGTTCTCTACTTGATATGAGAGCCTGGCACTTACACATACGCCCCATCAAGTACCGTGGGAAACAAACTTGCGGTTTTGATGGTAGAATTAAGCAATAATGCACATTAAAAAGCCCTATTCAATACTGTACTAATATTTAGGGGTTCTTTCACAGTATTTTGGGTATGAATGCTTGTTTATGCCCGAGGGCTTGCCCAAGGGCATAAACAATGTTCATATCCAAAATACTATTAATGAACCCCGTTCATGTATACCATACTTTTTTACTAATTATTACTTACAAAATTAAATCATTACTTTTCAAATTCAGCCTGAAAGTGCATGATTTTTTTAACACTTTCGGCGTTCGTCACGGCAGCCATGCATTTAAACGTTTGTTTAAACATGGACACATGATGTGTATTGACAATGAGAAAAATATGGCCTTTCATCTGATATCAAAATCGATACTACTTTCGGGGGAAATCAGGGGGTCCCAAAGACGATCCAAACACGCACCTTTAACAGAACCTCTGTGTAAAAAGCCCCAGGTGGTTCAGGAGACTTAGGTGATTTACCAAATGGCTAATAACTTGAGACATACACACCCAGATTCTTATTGAGTATCACTCTGGTAGCCATGGAATACCCACTCAAAATGGCATGGCATAATGGTTACTATATCGCAGACCCCAATATTTGGCTTATAAAAATATATTCTTTCAAATTTTGAGGCTTCTGTGTAAGGTGTCATATGTAGTGATTTCTTACCTTGTACTTAAATGTCTTAAAGTGAAAACAAAAGAGTGATTTTTATATGCTTATATTTCAATATAAAACATAGAATGAATTTGCTATTTGCTCCTATAGGAAATTAGAAATTTCACAATTGTTGTACCAAAGAAATCATTCTCAGCTTAATCCTTTCAGATGGAAATGTTTTTGATAGAAAGCTTTACAACAGTGCAAAAATTAGAATTTTCACATTTTTTTAGGGACACCTGTTATCTAAATATCTCGGACTTCAACTTTTTGAAGACGACCTGAAAAACGAAAACCTAACCAAACTGGAACAAACATACAGACATGCGCGCTCTAGCAAAATCTCCCTACTGCTTTTCAAGCCAGGGGGATAAAAATATAATTAAAATAAAAATATAATTAACTGGAGATTTTCTCACAACTAAAATGCATAACTCAGCTAGTGTTGGAAAAGCCACTATTACTACCTAATCATTTTCAGAACCATAAAATATAATAAATGTATTATTAAGTTTATATTGATGTGCTCTCCCTTCCAGATACAATCAAACTATTGCCAATATATTTTCCAAATATAGAAAATCATTTTCTCTTCCATCAGAGAGTCAAATTCATTTAAAAATACAAGTAGCTTATTCACCAGAACACATATCGTCTGCCATTGCAGTTTGTGAATGCAGTCACAGGTCACATCAGGTCAATATAGGTCAATCTGTGTACAACCTATAAGAGTTTAAGTATAACATTGGATGGATTTAGGGTGATACAGGATATTGTATGAGCTGTGGAAATATTTAATGAGATAAAGTCAAGTCCAATATTTCCACAGCACAGTGAATCCAAAATATTTTGGTAGAACTCTCGATCCATCCAATAAGTAATATCGCGTTCTAAGAATTTGACACGACTCAGACTTGAAATGAAAATAGTAAATTGAAAGGGTTTGACTTACATGCTTAGCATAATTACATTCTAGCATGGAGGTATACCCTGCCAAACACAGGGATATAACTCCAGATTGATAAAAACATTGCTCGAATTTCACATTCCAAAATGCACTTAAAAAACAACGCTCTAATTTTGCATTCTAAAACACGATTTTAATGAACACTGCGGTAGTTTCTGAAGTACCACTTTGACTGATATTTACCTAAACTTGGCCGAAATCCATGGCTGTTCTGTGGGCCAATAAAACTTGCAGATTTGAAATTATAAATAATTCACCACAGTAAATGATAAATTACACAGTACATTTCTCACCAGCTTGTTTAAATGCCTTTTAAATTGTTATTTCAGCAATGCCAGCTAATAAAAAAACAACTTCTCTTATTTAAGTAGTTGGCAGTTGAATTGTGAAAAAGATCAATTTTTAATGGCTTTGAATAACGTATAAGAATATGGCATCCTTTATAGATTGTTCTCTGAAGGAGCTTAAAAGCTTTGTTCATAACTCCATGTTTAAATTTGGTGTTTTGTTATAACTTAAGC
>JAMKCH010037405.1:0-19594 GCA_023653785.1 Ophioderma brevispina | reverse complement strand
GCGCTGCGACAGGCTGTAAATTCCCTCAGAAGAATCCCTCTTACGTCCAACATATTCAAAATCTTTACTTCTTTCAGAAAGAAACGTCTTATACGGTGACTATCACTGGATGGCTTGAGTATGGGACGCGGGTCTCTGGAAGGTGAGCGACGTCTACAGGAGGTAGAAGAATGATCCTTATCCGTTCTGGTTATCAGATGCAAGGAATCGATGAAGGAGAACCCCTTCTGGAAGCATGACGACAGCTGGTCGATTGGGTAGATTGGTAAGCCGAAGGAGACAAACAGCTGAAATGAACAAGCGATCCGACGGTTGAATAGGCGGAGGATGAACGGATGAAGTTTCTGTCAGGGGAACGACGGCGACAGGCCCGAAGAATGTCTAGATGAGCGAACTGGAGAACCGGAAACTACAGGAGACTTGGAAGTACATGGAGTAGAAACTATTCCTTTATCGTTGTAAACCTCTTACATCAACAAACTTTAACTTTCTTCGGGAGTTGGGGAGGAAGGGGAGGCATTGAGTCTGACCTCGTGAAAGAAAACTAACTACGCAATTATAGCATATGTCCGTAATGATAAGTCCTCATGACTTGTCGGGGTAACCATCGTAACAGCGGCGCCCTAGTTGGAATAGACCATGAGTCATCAACCACGGGACGAGATGCAGGCCGTCAGGAGGAGTAGAGACGACTCTGGAATAATCATCTCTCTAATTAACTATCTCTATATTCATCGTCACGCAAGCCACACATCTATACGGAAATCGACCGATTCCGAGTACCCCGGTACCACTTATCAATAACCTATTCATCATCAATAGGGTTATTACACCGGTCGTTGAGTTTCACTCGCCCCGACACGGAAGTCGCCTCATCTCATTATCATACACATCTGTAGAGCCACGGGCGCCGGTGGACTGAAGTTGTTTATCATTCCCTCCATGGGAATAAGTGCCAGCCTGATGGGTTAGGTATTGTGAATCGTCACTGAACTGAGGCAGAATTTCTTCCCGTTGATTAGACTGCAAGGTAGTCGGATCACTTGAATGAATAGAGCAGTCAAAAAGCCATGGCTGGATTTCTTTCGGTTAGACTATAATCGAGGCGGCACCGGCGGAATACTCAACCGTTGAAAATCTTCCAATTCACTGTGAAGGGAAGGGGTGGATTGACCAACCAATCGTAAATAATCACTTATTCCACCTGGGGTTTTAAACTTCAATTAACTGGCCATTTATCTTGAATAACTGCAGGAGTGGCTGGTCGGGTTAGCCCTATAAAATGTCACTGCCTCCGTGGCCACCGTCGTAAACCTCGCCTGGAGACTAGATTCAAAGGTAGAACTTTTGTCTCTTGAACTTCTTTAGTTGAGAGGTCGGGTAGAGACTTCATTCACGGCGGATGACCCGGATGGAGATGCCCCTAACGGAGAAGGTATATTCTTAGCCTAGCCGTATGTCTTCTTATTTCCTCTCCATATATAACATCCCATTCATCAAAGTACTTTGAATCTTTCAATTCCTGACCACCCTTTGTGAATGTTAGAAGGACTATTTCTTGTACACTTTCTACCTTTCACACATAGCTTCATGCGGATCTTTGTCCAGTCTTCGAAGGAACTCCTTGCATGCCTGGACATCTTCGTATCACCTCGGGTGTAGACGGTGGATTCATATGCTGCAACATCAAGACGAAAAAGCATACTTTAACATATTTAGGGTCGAGTGATAAACCTGCGCCGAGAACCAGGGAATCCCAAGGGTGTAACAGAATAAGGCCAGGAGACAAGATTGACTACAGAAGAAACATGGCACCCTCCCCCAAAAAAATTAAGAAAATTTTGAGATTCATCGGCATAAGCAAGTAGAACATTGAAGAACAAAGACATGGCTGCACCGCGATGCTATCGACAAGGGCGAAACAATGAACTAATGCAGGGATCAGACACGACACATGACAACACATATCCCAAAGATGCCCTGGCGGTCTAAGTGTGGACTTACTTAGGGGGATCTAAACCTGGCCTTAGGAATAAGCCCACTTAATACCCGCTAGACGAGCAACGTGAAACAAGAGGCCTGAGGCTCGCGGGCAACCATGTAATGGGATAACATATATAATATATATCTGATACTTGTCAACAGCTTCCAAATTCTGAACGGCCGAATTCTGAACCTCCGATCATCGATCTTGAAAAGTCTTCGAAACACCATCAACACAACCTCATCCAAACTTCCGATCAGCCGTACATAACGTAGACTTATATCAGTTATGAATTAGATCTTATCCTCCAACTAAACGCTATGATGGGGAAAAATTAGGTGTTAAATCCCTTAAAAAATTAAATGGCCCTACTGGACACAAAAAAGAGCAAAGGTCTGGTCGGCCAGTGACGTCATATGGTTGGAGTCCCGATGCTAGCGTGGGACGGCTACTAGGCATGGGTCGCACCCGAAATTTTTGTGTGGGGCAGTAGTGTGTCTGTGGCTTTTTTTGAGTACAAAAAAGCCCTAGTGGGATCATTCGTAATGTATAGAATGCATAAAATAGAATATAGAACACCTATCCGCTTCCAATTTCTGAATTTTTTGTTTGTTTGTTCCAGTCATTTGGCCGTTTCTGTTAATTACGTTTGAATATAAAGAATGACAGTTGTGTTAGGAAGTTTGAATAGATTATGGATAAAGCGCATTCCACTCATGATGTACTTTTTAAAGTTTGAGATTTTGTCATAATGCTACAAGTCTGCCTCTTAAGCAATATATCCCCACGTAAAAAAAAAAAAAACAGAAGTGTATCATATGCCAATTTTTATTTAGATAAAATAACTTCTGTAATGCAGTAAACTTATTTTTTCACAAAAATTACCATAAAAATAGTAACGCAGCTCTTTTACATATTTTGGTAATAATTAAATTTACATTTTATCAAATTTATATTTTAAACTACTTGCTTAAAATATGTCCATAAGTTTTGGTACCAATTATAATTATTTGGATACAATTTGTATTTTTTTTTATATGTACATGATCATCTGAATTGTGGAAGATAAAGCAAACTTCATTTACAATTTAGGTCATTTTTTGTTATTAGCCAATCAGAACAAATATGCAAATGAGGTACTTAATATGCACATTTGGTGATTGCAGATGACATTTATAATACATGTGTCCACTACTACACACATTCTGAGTTTCTGTAAATCAGCCGATGCGATCTGGTTGAAGAGGTGAAGGTTTATCTTTTTGGCTGATGAGAAACATACATACATCCATCCGTACATACATGCTACATGCATTAAACAGCAAGACGATGGAAATCAAAGTGGTCCTCCCAGCTATAGCCGGCAGCCCACAAAAAGTGTCAACTAAGGTTTTACAGATACACAGACAGATGCTTTGATCCAACTCATGGAGCACACATATAGCCATGATCAGAGGGTGTTTTGAGTCAATCCCACAATGCACCAGTTTTGGGAAATTTCACCTCAATAGGGTCATGTGATCCCATAAAAATCCTATTCTTAACACATAAAAACCCTGACTTTCACTCTCATTTTAGCCCACAAAGCGTTAGTACTTAGGGAATTTTTAGCATGATTATGAAATGTCTTGTGGTTCTTAAACTTTTGGGACACTTTTTGTCCTTAAGTACTGATATGTGTTTAGTACAGTACAGTATAGGAACATTGCTATGCATCATGGGATTGATTCAAAACACCCTCTGAGCCATGATCAAAACTGGATGACCTAAAATGGATTGTTCCTCATCCTGAGCCACCTAGCTTATGAAATAGACCCATCCATACTTTGCCTCCTGATCATATTTTGACTTGTGTATTCATAAACAGTTAAATTTTTGTACATTATCTACATAGTTAGCCTACCTGAAATCCAAGCTGTTCAGCCATGGAATCGGCTGTTATCTTGTGTACAAATATTCCAGACTGGCCATCTGCACCAGGACCAATGCCACATCCAAGCTTCATGCCTGGTTCAAGGTTGGCAAATACTTTACGATCCTTTTCTGTGAAATTGCCCTTAGCCTTAGCAGCAGCAGCAGCTGGTTTTCCAGTCTGATAAAAGAAAGGCAACATTAAAAATCCAATGAGAGATTTTGGGGCATCCAAATATTGTGTCATATGGAATGATTTCAGATAAGAGTGACCCCTGAATGACCTGATCTGTCATCCCAAATAAGACCCCTTGTCACATAAGCGTAGCAAGTATGAACCTGATCCATCACTGCACTAAAAAGCTACAGTAAGTTGAAAAAAGTGCCAACCGAAGGTGTATACTAGAGCAATATAATGACTCTAAGTGATCCCTTCATGACCTTTGACTTCCTCATCTGTTACCCCACAAAAGACCCCTCGTCTCAATGCATAAGCATACCACAATTCAAACTTTCTACTGTGTAACCAGACAGCTCGACCTCTGTGCATGTACACAACTCGAATTACCGCACAAGTCACGTCACACGTTCCCATACACGCTGGTTGAAGTGTTCCTTGTATGATTTGTAATCTAAAAGTACAATTTAGAGCATTTCAGATGCTACAAAATAAAAAGTTATCCACAAAATGCAATGGAAATGTCCAAATATCCACAAAGTTGATTACCTTTTAAAATGACAAAAATGAGAGGGTTACAAACGAGTTGAACTTAGGATTGAAATAGGACTCTTCTGTTAGATGTGTGTGGGGAGCAAGAGAGCGTTCAGTTGAACTCGTTTGACTGGGAGTGAAAGCTGTATCTTACACACAGAAATTGTGCACTTACAAACATGACAAAGCTGGTTAATTTGCAGTTATTAAATGGGCTTGGCCGGGGGCCTTATTTATAAATTAAAATGAAAAATCAAAAGGTTAACCAGTAAGTATACACTTAACTTGGGTTAGAACCTGCGACAAAACAATCTGCCGAATCAGCCAATTAGGAAATACCGCGGTTTGCTGTTGGAAGGTGAAATCAAGTAGTCTTGTGCAAAGAGTACCTCAATAGAAATTGCACGCTTTTCCGACTGATGTTTTTTTGTTAAATTTTAGGTGTTGGTGTTAAATGGGGGCTTGAGGGTCTTATTTTTCCCAGCAAACATTCAGAAAAAAAGATATAATTTTATTTAGATATGTTCAGAAGTAACAATGGGACTGCGGACAACCATTCTAAACTTGGTTCTGTAGATATAAAGCGCCGAGTATGATGCGCCGTATGTCTTATGTATGGTTTTTAAATGTTTGGGTCAGTACAATGTGGAACTATGGGAATAGGAAAGTAGACAGAACGTTTGTAACAGTTTGTATTGAAAAATGAACTTGATCAATCTATGCACTAAGTGGAGCGGTTTGGACTGCAAATTTATCGTAACCCTTCCCCTCGGTTACAACAAAACGCACCCACTTACATTCGGAAAGAGAGAGTAATAAATAATTTAAAAAATGATGGTTGTGGTCAAAAACTTTGGTGGCAGGGGTGTTTTTTGGGTCAAAAATCCCGTTTTTGAGATTAAAACCTTAAGAATATCAAGATTTATTAATTACTTAGCAAAACCAAATTTTTAATCATGATTGCATACTATCATCTATGATATATTATATTATAGGTTTCGTCTGTTTTATACAATATAGAAAGGGTCTGAATTGTAGCCCCAAAATCACCTTTTTCCCTTAAAAAAACACGCTTTTTATCACGTCCCCACAATGAGTCTTACCTGAACCCTTTTATGCAATGTATAAAACCTGTTATAAATAACAAAAAGCATACCATAAAAATAAGATTGTATTATTTTTACTTAAAAAAAATAAAAAAATAATAATTTCGCTTAAGTTGCAGCCCAAATGCAAATTTCGGCCTAGCAATCATCCCTGCCACCAATATTTCAACCACAACCACATTTTCTTAAACTCATATATCTATGCCTCGCAAATAAAGGTGGTGTGTTTGTTACTGAGGGGAGGGGTTAACTCGAAAACTAGATCACTTCTCAAAGCTCGGCCACTCCCTTAAAAAGCTACATAGTTGCAAGGTCAAGTAAAAGGTGTATACTAGAGCCAATGACCCCAGGTACCCCTGAATGACCTTTGGACCTCATCTGGGGGTTTATCCCACATAAGCCCCCGTGTTCACCGTAAAAAACATACCAAGATTAACTTGATCATCTCTGCGCACTAAAAAGTTAAAGTTTGGTGAAAAAAATATTGCAATGGGCCTGTAACTGGAAGGACCTTTACCAAGACAGGGTTACTTACTTCCCCCAGGGATCCTACACTGCCTTTCCTCGCCCCCTCCCAATCCCACTCTGGAAATGAAGGATTTACTGACTATGTCTTCCCCGGATATTCCTGACCCTGATAATTTGATGAAGGTGTAGATTTCTGCAGATAATCAGCAATACATTTGGGTACTTCGCAATACTTTAAATTTGCATTTAAAGAGTTGCAATTTACCCACAGGACTAATTGCTTCCTTACCTTTCGAGCCACCAGCTTCCAGGAGATTTCATCAAAGGCCCCACTCTTAACAGGGAATGCCAACGCCTGCAAAATGAGAAGAGGTGTTGCAGTTAAAATGCCAAGGTAAGTGTGAAATTTCAGGTGGGTCATACTCACGGCAGACGTCTGTGCAGATGCTCACCTTTCGAACATGCTTTGTACGCAACGTGTTGTTCATGCTCCGGCCAGCAAAACATGTCGAAAGACTAGCGTCGGCCAAAGTCTGCCGATGAAGTATGAACACCCTAGGAAAGGACAACGTTTTAGGTCAATGGTAAGCTGGCCAACCACCTTAACCACCCCTTGACATTGCTTATGCCTTTTTTTAGATACATTAGTGTCTATAGGTATAGATCCTCATGGGGGGTAAGAGCATGGCGTACTGGGGGGCTTTGGGAGGCTAAGCCCCCTCAAAGTTCTAAAAAAAAAAGAGGAAGGAGAAAGAGGAGGGAGAACAGAAAAAAAGAGGGAAAAGAGAAGGAGGAAAGAAGAAGAAAAAAAATAAGAGGAAAATGGTACATTTATTTGATTTTTTTCATGCAAATGCGGATCAAAAAGGGTCGAAAGAAGTACGCAAGGCAAGGCGTTTTCAGGTCTTGAAAACCCTAAAACCTAGGAGCTTCCACAGGGCTACGACCCCCCTGAACCCCCATTGGGGCATTGCCCCTGGACCCCACCAGGGGCCCTAAGGCAGGCCCTGGACCCACCGTTAGTCCTACGCTCGTCCGCTCACTCCGCTCTAGGGGTTCGAACATCTTTAGTCAAGCCCCTCTCAATAAATTTCATGGGACCACCCAATTAGAGCACCTTTAGGGGGGTGCCCCAGAAGCTCGGGGTTTAAGGGCTTTATTCTAGACAATTTTATGATATTTTTTGAAACCTTTTACATATAGCTATCAAAATTTGAAATATTAAAAAATCAAATATTAAAAAAAAATACCGTATCTAACCCTGGAGAGGGTAAAGGGTATTCTGGGTGGGTCACCCAAGTAACAAAAATGTGAAGACAGGGGAAGGCCTCGAAATTGGCAAATATAGGTTAAGGGTATCAAATCAATATATGTCTCTGTCTGTCCCACACAGGGTATCAAATTGGACTTTCAGTCTTCAGATGGAGAGTATAAAACCAACAGGAATTTTAGAATGAAGATTTTGGTGTTGATATCATGCTCAAAACAGAGCAACAGTCCATAAAATAGCTCAAATGGAATGCAAAATCCCAGACTAAACTTCCAATGGTAATTATTTGTGGGCCTGGACCTGGGTCTTGGCATAGAGGAGGCCCCATTTGAATAGGTCTGGTATAAATGGGTATCCATTAAAGTTAAGATCTTGGATAGGAATAATTTCATCTGTTTGTGTGGTCTCATATAGGATCACCGCCAGCAGAACCCATGCAACACGGGTGGTCACCCGGGCTTGTGTACAGGTCCCCCCCCCCCCCCCGATCCTAACTCCTGACTCCCCCTGACCTGTGGCAACCCTCATTTTTGTTCTTTCCATATAAACATTTGCGAGTATTCCCTGCTTAATAATTATATTTTCACAAGTTTCCACCAATGGCCTCTGTGAATGGTGAGATTTGGGGTTGTGACTTACTTTTAACCTTTAGCATGAGAGTCTTGTGCAGTTTCATGGCAGCTAGCACTTCACCGTGAGTAGCCTGATCTATGCTGTAACCATTCACTCGAATGATCTCATCACCTGCCTGGATACATATATATATATATATAAAAGTAGGGGTGTCAGATCGGGTATATATAAAGGTAGGGGTGTCAGATTCGGGTATTATGGCTCCTGGGTACCTGATTTTTTTTCGAGCAAGTACCCGGATACCTGAATCTTAAAAAATTGCAAAAAATCGATACAAGTATTTAACATGAATTTACGTTTTATTTACGCTTACCAAGTTCCATGAGTTACCAATGTCAATGCTAACTTCATTTGTACACTCTAAACATCATAGGTAACAATTAAGCATGTGCTTTTACTATAAAATGTTACTACTCAAGCCTAAAGAAAGTGAAAACTGACCAGTTTCAGACCAGCTATTTGATGATTTATGATCTTTTCTAGTCGCGGTCATTTCTCAAACGCCTTCGGAATTTGGCATAATTACAGGGTGCTTCAATAACAGAAGAGCTGATGAAATGGGATCTACAAAAATGTATAATATGGCAGTGACCATTGTAACTTGTTTCTCTCTACAAATGGAAATTTTACCTTTTTACAATTTTAGCCATTTTCACCCTATAACTCCAAAAGCAAAGGTCATAGGTGGTACATACTATACATTTTTTTAATCCTTATGACTAGACGAACAATATGGCATACATTTCAACATGATTGGAGCATTTTAAAAGTTTGACCCCTGTGTAACCTTAAATTGGCCAGTATTGAAAGTGACACCACAATTTGAGACCACTAACTACCTGACATTGATATAGAGGGTCCATATAACTCACCAAAGGTGTCACCAGCTTAGATGTAGTGTGGCATGACGATGTGCACTGAAGTTTGACCCAAGGTCGTGCTCCGGCTCTAATATAACAAGTCAAGGAAATTAAAAGGGGGCGAGGCAGAGAGCTTCTAAATTATTAGTTATACCAATCTGTGGAGGTGAGTTGGTATGCAGCTATAATGGTTCATAACCTTTGATTTCATGCGTAGCCGCATAAATGAGCGTGGGATAGAGATGATGCAGCGCAGCTATAGGTGTCATGGTTCCACACGGCCTTCAAGCTGTATCTTTCTACAACAAAGTTGTAAAATTCTGATGTTAAATCAAAGGTTATATGGCATGTGGTTAGACGTTATAGTCAGGTGGAAGCTAGGCACACAGCCTGAAGGGTGAAATGGAGTACACACTTTTTCTATTGATAGTTTTAGTTCATTGACCTAAGCCAATATTTTTGGGGTGTGCCAAAATTGTTACAGTGCCATTTTTTAAAATCAATATGGCTGCCTAGCATGTCAAAATAACTAAAAAATCCCTTAAGTATTTTCCGGATAGAGACAAATATCTCTTGGTACTCCGATGTTTTAAGCACGAGGAAGTGTGGTAAGGATTTATTTATCACATTACAATTGCCACAAAAATCCAATATGGCTGCTCAAAAACAATTGCTCTCCGAATCATTAAAATTATCTTAACTCCTCCATTTTACCTATTTACGCTACTTGAAAACATGCTGAACACCTAAAACGTGTTCAAGGTGTTCAAACTCGTTTTACAAGTTGATCACACTCTGCAAGTGTTACTTTAACCCACTAGAATGCATTTCCAACGCCATCAGGACACGTCAAGTGTTAGGCACATTTTGCAGTTTAAGGGCTTGATTCCAGTGTCCAATGCATGCTTATGTTTACACTAATGAGAAACTTATGTATTTGATCATTAGAAAAACTAGAAGAAACTGGAACTTCCTTGGCCATATTTTTTTTAATGGCATTTTTTAAATTCAAAGATGGGAGCCCATACAGCCGCCTTTAAAAATAGTCAAACCTAATTAATGTGTCATATATGTAGTTAAATTAACTAATTATTATTATAAGGTGTGATAAATTAAGGTATGGGATAGTATTTGGACCATTTGACATTTTATCTGGTAATGTCTGGTTCTTTAACATGCAAAAATGTTAAAATGGTGGGCCAATGTGGCTGCCTTTTACTTCTTTAAAACCTATAAATTACGATACAGCTGTATGTAATTAGTTAAAAACACCCAAAATGGAGTATTAAGTTTTAAATGAAAGTATGAGGTGTATGTCTTTGGACATTAATAACTCGTATCTGATAATGTTTGTTTGACAAAACATGCTAAATCAAATGACGGCCCATATATTATGAATATATGACAAGTTTAGTAGTTTTAAATATCTTAAAGGCAGTCATATTGGATGTCATCTGGATCGGTAAGCTTGGTTAACACAACTTGGAAATGTCAGATATGAGTTCCTATTACTGGGTATAGAGCCGCGAATGATGCTCTATCACAAATACCTGATGAGTTTTGGTCAATTGCATGGCATTAGGGGCATATTGGGTGTTAGCGTGGCAGATGGATTGGGGAATGTTGTGATCTCAAATCACGTCATAAAGTCAAAGATTCCTCGTGCTTAAAAAACGGATCTATTGCATAAAATAATGGCCATCTGAATGAATTTCTAGTAGTGTGATTAGCGGCCATATTGAGATTTCTAGAAAATGCACTGCACGGGAATTTGCACACCTTCCAGAAATGAGTAGCGTAGGTCATCATTGACAAAAATCGATCAAAGAAAAAGTCTGTACTCCATTTCCAACCTGTGCCCACAATTCCTCCTAACTATTTGGCGTTTTGCTGTGGGGACTACCGCGCCTTCTAGTGTTACACCTATGTTATCTAAATTATGTTGGGATCCACTTCATATACCTGGCTTACTTCAGCACAAGCGTGTGTCGATCTGTTCTACAAAATTCCACTATGGGATTTAAACATCACTGGCCCTCCAGTGTTCCAATTAGCTACTTTTCATGCAAGACATTGCCCACCAATTAAGTAATATGTTCCACATAACGCTACAAATATGTATAATTATATAGTTCTCACCCGAAAGGTCATCAGAGGAGTTGCGAAACAGTTATCAAACAAAACAGTTCATGGACCATTTACCTAAGATTTCAAGAACTGTGCACTTCAAGAAATCCGGGTTTGTCACCTTACGGGTGTCAAGTTCTCTAAGTCATCCTCCAGGAGTTACGCCTTCCTTTTATTGCAACCTGTAGTTATTTTGCCACCACTGGCATCGACGCCACCTCTGCACGTCACACAGCATAGTATAGGCATCCCAAGGGTTAAAAAGCAGATGCGAGGAGAGGGATTATAGCCAAGTACCAAGAAACTCCTCTTCATATGTGACAAAAAAAAGATGAGTGGGCTATATGGCTCTTAGACCACTTGGGCCATAGTGCGAACGTTCACAGGATTTTTGACAGAAATGGACATCGGACATAATTGAATGCTTTAGAGTCACAAAGCTGTCTTGCTGCTTTTGGATAAAAACAGCATAGGAAAATACAAAGGAATGAGGATGAGGACATTGGAATCGAAGGTAAAAGCAATTGAATAATTGATCAACAAAGGCAATTTTTTGAATCAATGTTATAACTTCTGAAGTATATGTTGTGGTAGTGAAATGATTTCAGGGGCTTGGCACTTAAGAGTTCAGTTTCAGGCCACCATGAGGATGCCTATTTGATAAGTCATCAGATCATTTTGAAGATTTGACAGTCATGTTCCTAGCCTAACTTTCTGCAAATTTGAAGGTCAGAGACAAGATGTCCAGTTTCAACTTTGCATCTTCCGCAGCATCATCCTGATCAAGATCGCTAATGAATTGGAACTTTTGTCAGTTCCACATGTGTTGGATGTAGCACTGTCTGAAAGTGTTCTTGTAAACTTAGACATTTCTGCCTATTGAGAAAAAAAGTCAGAAACAATGGCACTACGAAATCCAACGGCCCCCATTATTGATCGTTTTATCAATAAAATATATGATCTTGACTAAGTCAAAGGCCTTACTATTAATCCATTCTGCAAGTTTACTAAGTTCACATAGTTCTTGTGTGTATTATGGTATCCATGCAGCACGTCCTGGATTGTCTAGCGCAGTTAGGGATGAAATGATATGTGTGTAGCTGTCTAAGTACTGGTTATGACTGCAGTACGGTCTCAAGTAGCATCAAACATTCAGGGGTCATTGGTCGGGCATATATTATTAGTTCCGCAATTTATGATCACAGCAGTTGGGATTTCTTCAGTCAACACTGGTGCAAGTTTTACCCAGGCTCGGTTGCTTCTGGAATGCCCCGATTCAGAACTTTGAAATGTTTGAACTGTGTCAGGCCCCTACCAGATGCTTTGGGATGATGTAGCCTATAATAACAAAGGCCAATTTAGTTTCCTGGTGGTGGTTTTAACGTCAGAAACATGCACTGCGGGGAAGCCATTGTGCAGGTAGGAACTGGCTTTGCCCTGTGGATTGGTCTGTGGTCTAGGAATAGGCCTGGCTTTGGATATGATGTGGGACCTGGGACTGGCTTTGATGATTGCCTCAGTCAGGAATGGATTGAAGTGTCTTTATGGGGTGGTGATATGGGTTCTTCCCACATCAGTACGATTGTAGGTATTGCAGGGATGTGCACTTCAACAGTCAATAGTAATTAGTGGATCATCAGTGGATGTGATGATGTGAATCCGGGTAGAATTGCATGATATGTACTGGAGGTAATGGTAACAGAGACGTCTGATGGGTTTCAGAAGTCGTAGTTAGATGGAGAGTATGTTTGTTTAGAGGCTCATGTAAAGACAGAGAGAGTTTGTGTGTAAGCATCTTGAAGAAACACAAATGCAGTTTGTGTATCTGTGGATGTAGATTGTAGAGATCCAAGTCACTTAATAACTTATAGTGCCTATTGTGAAGTTCAGTTCTTTCATTGCAGTATGCATTGCACTAAGTAGGATATGCAGTAAAATTCAATACAGACACTGGTCACTGTACACAGTTGTAACAGTGTCATTGAGGCACAGGGGGTGGTCGGGTTGGCGCAGCGGGTCTTCCGGCGCTTTGCACCACCTGAGGTCCCGGGTTCGATTCCCGGTTGGACCTGTGATTTCATGTGCATTTGGTTTCCAGTCCATACTCGACCACACCGTTTGTCTCCTGTAAGCTCCCCGGTTTTCCCCCCCTCCTCCTGCTTCTAAAAACTGGAATTCTTCCTAGACATGTTCAAGATATGAAATTATCAAGTTCTTGCCGTGAATATGACCTAAGCTGTCCGTACGGCGTAAAGCAGTGACTCATTGAGGCACAGAAGAATCATTCATAAAATACATAAATATGGTGAAAATATGGGTCCATACAGCTGGAAATTTGTATCTGTAGATTCCTGATGAAAAGTTGAATATCACGTAGTTGCATAGAGCAAATTGATGATAAGACAAAGTTTTTGATGAATTTGATCAGAGCATCTCAGGTGTGTGTGCAGTCTATGCTTTTCATATTGTTCCATTTGTATGTATAATGCCATTTCTTCTATTTTTGTAAATTTTAATTGCACTTGCAGATATTCTTGACACACCTGTAGAGAACAAATCTGTCGAGGAAGGTGATCAAGAACAAGAACAAAAGGAAAGTCAAGATGAGGAAGAAGATTATGACCCTGAATTGCCATCCATGATGATCGACACAGAATTCGATGATGTTGATGAAGGTAAGCATGAGTAAAACTGATTGACTCAATACGTTATTCATCATCATCATCAGCCTCAACATGTTTCCATGCTGGATTTCAGCCTACCCTTCCACGCTGGCCTAGTGCGGGTTGGAAGGGACCCTGGTACCTAGAGTGATGAGTGCAGGTAACAGACCCGGGATGGTCCCCTACTCTTTTGATAAGGTCTGCAACTTTTTACGTGTTCAGGAATGACTCCCCTGATACACGAGACCAACAGCTTTACATGACTCTCCGAACCATGAGGGCACCCATTGCATACACCTGCACATTTTACGCAATGGGTGGGAGCGAGGAGAAATTCCATAATCACACTGCTGTGTAATCATGCAATTTCCAACCTGATAGGAACTATTTGAGTATGACCAAGAAACCAGACTATTGCGGGGCTTGAACCAGGGCCGCTCGATCGATCTTATACTCTGCCGACGGTTCAGCACCTTAGACCGCTCGGCAACCTCGCCCTCAATACATTATTGCAGCTTATATACTTCTGGTTCTGATTCCATACTGCACAAGTAGAGGAACAATTTGTCACAGTCCTTTTTGGTATGAAGCGGAATAAAGGATGAGACTAGTGTGCAACTCTCGAGATCTCAAGAAGTCTAGGTTCTCTCTTCTTGAAGGCAAAAAAATGGGACAGCCTTGTACAAGAAAGTGAGTCTGTTAAATGTTCTGCGTTCTTCCAAAAGTTGCCAACCCAGTTTGTGAATCATGTCAGTAACACTATCATTCTCTAATAAAGTTGACAGTAATGACACGCGCAGCTTTGCATTGCTATTTTCTCTATAGGTGCTTTATGCCTTAGTGTGGGGGTCCCAGACATTTGCACGAAATGTACAGACGGGGGCGAACAGAGACATAAGCTTTGAATTCTTTTTATTGGGAACAGCAGTTGTAGAGGTGTCTTTGAAGTAGACCCAGAATACCGGATGCTTTGAAGGTAATGTGTAATGATGTTTCCCATTCAAGTCATCAGAGATCTAGACACCTATGTAGGAGATGTTTTGACTGTCTCCAATTGTTGATCGCCCATCGTGTACTGAGGAGGGTTGGGGTTCTTTTTGTGGGTGATAGTCATGACAAAGCACTTGTATGGAACCCACCTGCTAGTCCTTTTCCCATTGACATGCTGGTGCTATAGTCATTGCAGAATTTTGAACATCTTTGTCAGATCTTTTTGACGATAAAGAAGCCATCACTGAAACAAGTGGAGGTGTGATTTGACGGATGAGGGAAAGGTCATTTATGTAAATTAGGAAAAGTGGCCCCAAGACAGTTGCCTTGGGGAACCCCGGATAAACAGGGCATTGATAGTGTGATCCCTCGAAAAACAAACTCTTGGATGATGCTGGTCAAGAATTTTTTGATCCTCTGATACCATGTGATTTAATTTGTGTAAAAGCTTTGATGTGGTACGGTATCAAAGGCTTGCTAAAATCAATGATTAAAATTATCCATCTGCCTAGTGAGTTCAAGTGATTTTGCCAGGTCATCATCAGTAGTGAGTGCCAGCTGGGATTCGCATGATCTAGCTGTATGAAATCCGTGTTGGAGGTTGGTGAGGAGATGAAAATGGTCGTGGTGGTCATGATGTGATGATGAACTATGTTTTAGCGCAAGTTACATGGTATGGAGGACAATGAGACAGGCCTGTAGTTTGCTGGGTTTGCTTTGTCCTTGTAAGTTAATTTGCAGTCACCCCCCTGATATGTATTTTACACCACAACAATGCAAACGCCTTGAGTGCCACTTCTTACATGATTTGGGTAGTCATCTAAAACAGTGACTAACTCAAATTGAACACTGTAACCAAAAATGTGTAACATGAGACAAAATGCAACAAATATGGTGATCTTATAAGCAGCAGGTGGTAGAGGCGTCAACTTGAAGGCAAATACCAAACTGAAAGTGTTACAATGAAGCTTGTAAGAGCACCATGTTTAAAGGAGGTTGTACAGACACAAAAACTGAGGTCCTCGCGATAGACATTTTTAACCATTCACTTAGCAAGTGAACAGATCTTTTATGATGAAGAAATCCGTGCCTAACATTTCTTTTATTACTAATTTTACAGTCCACTAAAGAAAAGAAGAAAACTGACAGAAAGGCACAAGTGGACATGTGCTGAAATAGATGAAACCAGGAAGCTGTTTATTAAGGTCTTGCTATGAACAGGATAAAACTCCCAATGAGCGAGAAGTCTGGAAGGTCAAAAAATCAGCAAGCAAAAATGGTGCACCATTCTGGAAAAACTTCGAAAATCGTGCTTAAGTCAAAGTTAGCGGTTAAGACTCCACCAAAGGTGTAGATACTTGCGGATATAAATGAGATATAACCAGAGGAAAAATAACTTTGCTACTGTCTTGATGAAAGCTGGTATTCTGAAAAAGCACATTAATGATCAAAATAGCTGTGAGTTTAGGAAGACCTATTCTGAACCTCCTTGAGAAATTTGAAATTGTTCTTCTTTAGAGAGTTTTCCTGAGACCCTTATTTTTTATTTTGGAGGGAACTTGAACAATGGAAGGTGGAATTTTGCCATTACTGCGGAAATGGATTCTTTTTTTCCAAAGAAGATGAAAAAACTGAATGGGATGTAATCAGGCCAGAAAAGTTAATACCACACATTCACACTGCTGCATTTATTTGGAAGAAAACGGAGACTTGAGTGGCTAAGCGCTGATCTGCGCTCACCAATGATAGCGCCGCCACCAAAACATCGGTTAAAACCAAATGAAAAAAGCATGAATAAAGTCAGTTATTGCCTGAATTACAGTTGAGATAATTTTTGTGTATGGAAAATATATCTAAACAAGCAACATACTGGTTAATTGAGCCAAACATAATGGTCGGATTCAAAAAGCGGGTTAACTTTAACCCTGGTTTAAATTTAACCCTCGGCTATTTATCCCATAGAGGATTACATGAATTGGGCCATGATCGTGGGTTAAACACTGTTTAACCTGGGGTTAAAATTACCCTGCTTTTGTGAATACTGGCCCTTGAGTCTAAGGGTATAAAGAAGGAAGCAATCATAGATTGTTGAATGTGGGGCAGGGTTAGGTTTAAAAGTGGACATATTTACACTTTCTGATTACCAGCGGTAAAGTTACTGCTCATATGCTCTAAAAGCATGAAACGGTACAACATTTTGAATTTGGGCTTTTACCCTTGTGGAAAAAGCTTAAAAACCATGGATGTTGTGTTTATTTGGTCACACTTGATAAATTCAATGAGACAAAAAAAGGGGGCGGGGGGTGGTTATTTGTCTTAAGGGTTCCCCCCCACGATTATAGGCTAACGGCTTCATGCCCCCATTGATCTTGTTGAAATTGTATGAAATATTGGTATTGGTAAAAGAAACATGTGTGCCAACTTTAATTTTTTCCAAAAAGGCATTTTTGAGATATGTACACATAACACGTTTTAAATCCCATAGACTGGTTAACAGGGGCTGATTTTGGACAGATAGAAAATGAACCAAAATGGGGGCAATGTTGTGAAAAACTACAAATTTTATTTTTAATTATTCTCAGTAATTGAGAGTGATAAGATTGATTTTGATTTTAATGGTTTAAACGAAAATCAAAAAATCAACAATTTTTTATTTTTCTGTGTGTCATCAAACAACAAAGACCAGGTGTCGCAGCAAACACTTTTTTGTTTAAGTAGTTCTCGAAATACTGAATATCCACTTTTCATAATTTTCCTAGAAGAAACTACAATTCCCATGGATTTATACAACTTGAAATTTTAAAAAAAAGCAAAATTTAGAAAATTCTCACGTTAGGATTTTGCAGATGAGTGTTCTATTTGAAATAATAGGGTTTTTAATTGTCACTAAATTATTTTTCCTTAAAATAATTTTTCCAAAGAATTAAAAACTTGATTCAAAAAAGCCTAACAGGTTTTAGGTATTTTGTTATATACACACATCCCAAAAGTTTCAGCTTACAGAAGCACCTTCCATTTAGGCTTTAGGAAAAATTTTTATTGTTAAAATTAGAGAATTAAAAAAAAATAAATAAAACACTAAAACAAATCATGCCAGTCTGGAAACTGCAACAAATGTGGAGGAGAGTTCAAGCCTTACCATAGTCAGGTTGGACTAAATTGATTCAGGGTGTTTGATTTATGTTCATTATTCGGTAAGCCATTTATCCGTGATCCTACCTTAAGAGCCAGAAGTCTGTTTTGATGGAATTTTCATGCAAGTGAAACTGCAGAAAGGATCAAGTCCCAAAATCAGGGAGTTTTGTTCAACAATTATGTAAAAGTTTTGATTGTATCATATACAATGTATGGCACTACGGCAGAAGTTATTTGATTGGCTCAAGATATGTAAAACTGATATGTAGATGGTTTATTTAAATAAGACTGGCTTCCACTAGTTGTAAATGTTGTATGGTTCTGAGTTAATTTAACAAACGCGTCAGGCGAGTGCAAGAAGGGGACGTATCTGCATTGTGCTAGATTTGCAGGAGGAGAACTCTTGCTGTCATTAAAACTATATAAAAAATGTACCCAAAAACAAATTAATATGATCACATATTAATCAAATTGAGTGTAACTTGTTGCGGTGTGAATTTTCATTTTGTAGAAGTAGCGTTTTTAGTATATCATAATGACAGCAAGAGTTCTCCTCATTACAAAATCTTAGCCACAAAATGGAGAGATATTGGTGTTTGACTTGCCACGACGAACCGTTTCCATTTATTTCAGAGTTACTGTGATGAAAATGTAATGAATGAGAGAGTGATTAATCAAGAGATAACGAACAAAACTCTAAAATTGAAGAAGGATCTTTGTAAAGGAAAAGGGCATATTATTGGACACCAAACATTTTGTATTTTTCTAATTCATTTGTTTCCAGTTTGTAGTAAATATTGGATCATATTACCAAAAATAAAAACATTGTATACATTTTCCTATCTAAAATATAGGCAACACATGTATCAGCTTAAAAATTACCCTTCCATACAGTGTGTACAGGAGAGGAAATTTCTAGATGCACCCAGGAAAAAAAATCCATTCTGAATTTTCATAATTCTTTTCATATTCGTATTGGTGCCGCACATAATCTCCAAAACAATATTAAAATGCACCAGTAGTTCGCTGTTGTCGCAGTTGCACATTGAAATCTGCTGTAAAGGAGAGACACACTATTGTGGACAACACCACACTGCCCATGTCAATGACAATTGATACAGAGAGGCGACCCCTACAACTTTCGGTGGATTTACCTTACATGACATGCTGCAAGCTTTAGAGTTTGAGCAACACTATGTGTGTTTAACAATGGTAATAGTCTGGAGAATGATGTTGTTACTTTTATGCAATTTTCATAACATTTGTTATATAATGCAAAAATGTACTCACTTAGTCATTTCCGTAAGGGGGTTTACTATTTAAACTTAAGTGTTTAAAAATAAAAAAGTGTTTTTTATGAAAACATTGAAATACCCGCATAACAATATTTGCAAAAAAAGAAAATATTAAAAAATAAAGGAATTCAATTTCTTTGGGGTGTGTTTTGAGAGGTTTTGTGTACTTTCACCCTGGATAGGAAAAAAACTTTAAAACTCTTTTGTCAAGTCTCAGGATGGTCACAACAGCCATTTGAAATGTGTACCCTGATTGTTAAAACAGCCAAAGATTTTGCCAATAATGTAGATATAACAAAGACAAATTGAAAATTTTACAAGTTATGTACTTTCAACTTGCCACTGTTTAGTATAAAAACGTAGTCGAGTATCAGATCAAGGATAAATTCATTTTAACCCACAAATACTACTTCCAGGAGCATATTCAAAAATTCCCTTTT
>JAMKCH010037404.1:0-23042 GCA_023653785.1 Ophioderma brevispina | reverse complement strand
ATATAAAAAAACATAGGCTGAATTTCGTATTTGCTCCTATACGAAATTAGAAATTTCACAATTTTTGTACCAAAGAAACATTTCTCAGCTTAATCCTTTCAGATGGGGATATTTTTGATGGAAAGCCTTACATCACGGCAAAAGTCAGTACTTTCTATTTTTAGGGACATCTGATATGTGAAATCTCTGTAATTTGGAAAAGCATTATGTAGATGCAAAAACACGATTTGTTAGAAAATTGAGGGCGCCCTCGGGAAATCTCTGAGTCAGCCTTTAAAGCAAGAACTGGTCTCATGCACCGAAAACGCTATAAGTCCTGAAAACCCTCCCTAAATTCTGAAAACCCTTCCCAAGTTCTGAAAACCTCCAAGTCCTGAAAAACCTCCCTAAGATCTGACTATATAGCAAGTCGAGAATATAGAAAAATTCTTGTATTTCAGGTATAAGGTGGGCCATGGGCCTGATTCTTTCTATTCCCTGGTATATGTTATTTTGTTTAGTTCAAGTCAATGACGTTGGTACTTCCATATTTGGGTGGATTGAAACGTTAGATTATAGAATTAAACACGACCTTTATTATATTCAGTCCACATCGTCATCGACCATGAACGACTAGATAAAAGTCAATTTGAAATCCCATTTAAAATCGTGGCGTAGATTGCATGCAGACATCACGTCGGGTAAAATGCTAAAAACAACAAAATTGAGCAACCCGTGGTGCACAAGTGAAATCAATCTGGGTAAGTGCGGGTAAAATAAACTGCTGGGAGTCGCTCAGCTATACAGGTTATATACTGCATCTTGAACTGCGCCGTGCACAGTGAGATAGAAATTTCAATGTGTCACACATTTTTGAATTATTTGGAAATTGGATTTACGATATTATTCAATTTCATTCCCACATTTAAACACACACACAGAACAAGCGACTCAGGTGACACTAATTTTTCTGATCTTGGCCTCACGGTACCAATAGGGGGTTGAAATACCTGTAAATGGGCTCGATTAAGCTCGATTATTTCATTCGGCTCAATCGGCTGGGTTTGGATGGGGGGGGGGGTCCTGTTGTGTGAGCTGTGATGATTCTTAGATGTGTATTTATTTATTTTCTTCATGCACTTATGCTTTATTTGAAAGGACATTGAGAATTTACGCATCTATATATTAGCTGACTATATACAAATGTTATGTAACATGGCTATGTGGAGACAATATACCACGTGTTGTCCCGAAGCTCGAGTCAAAACGTTAATTATAGCATCAAAGCCGGTAGTATGAACAACATTATACCGTGCTTTCTTTTTTGGCTAAAAAACCTTGTTTTGTTCTACAAAGAACATCGTGAAGATTCATTAGGGTATAGGGACCCTTAAAGGTGCAACGAGAGATTTCAAGTCATAGCCATATTTTCTGTAATATGTAGTGACTTCTTATAGATTAGAAACTCAATATGATTCCCTATACCTTTTATTTGGCTACAGAAATAACTTAAAATGAAAATGATTTGTTTATGCTTATATTTCAATAGAAAGCACAGGCTGAATTTCCTATTTGCTCTTATAGGAAATTAGAATTTTCACAATTTTTGTACCAAAGAAACAGTTCCCAGCTTAATCTTTTCAAATAGGGATATTTTTGAGAGAAAGCTTTACACCAGTGCAAACATCAGGATTTTCATATTTTAGGGACACCTGTTATTTGAAATCTCTTGTTGCACCTTTAATAAAACCCTACAAATCCCTTCAAAAGTTCTTTGTTGAACAGAAAAAAGGAAGATAAGAAAGGGTTGAATGTTTTTTGTTTCAAATACATTAGCACACACCAAAGGAAGGTTTCAGGCCTATTGAAATTTTGAATGTTCTTTATCCCCAACGTCCCTTAATGGCATTTTTGCAACTTTTCAAAAAGTGGACAAAGTGAAATTTTACAAATTGTACAATGAATAGTGACTAGCGCCAGTCACTGTTCACTGTACAATTTGTAAAATTTCACTTTGTCCACTGTTGTTGTCTGTTGATGTCTTTTGTTGTCTGTTGAAAAGGGTTAACAATTGCCTGCAATACCTGCATACTTGGATGGATTTAAACCAAACTTGAGTCATAGGTGTACCATGGGATCCCTCATTTGTTGATGAGGTCAAAGATCACATACCAAGGTCCAATGTCATGTGAGGTCAGGTTGAAAATGTAAAATTGACCTCTATTGAAAAGTTCAATTGGAACCAAACTTGAGTCATATGTGCAACATGGAATCCCTCATTTGTTGATGAGGTCAAAGGTCACATATCAAAGTCAAAGGTCATACGAGGCCTATCATTCACAAACCGCGACGACATGTGAGACTAGCAGTCCGAGGACTGCAATTTATTTTTTAATTGATTCCATTAAGTTATAATATCAAGATATGATGCATAGCAGCATAACCGTAATTAATTTGTTTAGGCCTGTAATTGAATAGCTTATTTAAATACAACGAACCGAATAAGGATTCAGAGTCAGGGTTGCCCAATCGGCTGAAGTGTAAAAAATTAACACCTTTTTCCATATTTCAGTGTTTTGCTACTTTCTCCCTTTTCACGTTCAACTTACCAATACATATCGTGCCCAATCTTGAACAAAAAACTTTTTGTGGGCCGCCAGCTATAGCTGGCGCATCCGTTGTGCATGTGTATGTGTGAGTGTGGTTGTGGGTGTTGTTTGTGTGTGTGTCATTGAAAACTTGTTAAAACTTGAGTCATAGGTGCATATGGGATCCCTCATTTGTTGATGAGGTCAAGGTCACGTGTCAAGGTCAAATGTCATGTTACATTTGTCTTTAGTCGCGCATGATATCCCCTTGTCAACGACCAGTGACCCCTGGGTGAATCGGTGTGGACATGGACAAAGTCAGTATTCGATGGGGTGGTAGTCAATGGGTGTGTGGAGTTGTTTGTTGACAGGGTGGGGTAGTCAGGTATATAATTGATGGGCACAGGATCCAATGGGTTAGGTGACGACGGGTGATGGAATCAGTGGTTCATGGAGAAGTGGAGTCAGCAGGGGATGGGGTTATAAACTAATCGGAATGCATTTATCGGTTGTACGGTGGTTTCACCTCAAATCTCATTGCACAACTTAACACCACACCAGTGGAGTAAGTCACAGCATCATTGATGCTCTCGGTTTGAAGTGCGCCCCCATTTTTCAAAACTTCTGAGATTTTTGCACAGTTACATGGGGTAGTCAGGCAATTGATGGGCACAGGATCCAATGGGTTAAGTGACGGGTCTTGGAGTCAGTGGTTGATGGAGTAGTGGAGTTAGCAAGGGATGGGGTTACACATTAATCGGAATGCATTTATTGGCTGTACTTAAGTGGCTTTACCTCCAATCTCATTGCACAAATCAACACCACACCAGTGGGGTAAGCCACAGCATCATTGATGACACCTGATTGATGATCTTGTTTTGAAGAGCGCCCCCAATTTTCCAAAACTTTTGAGATTTTTGCACAGTTGCATTGGTAACTGGCTAGTAAATTATACCTGTGAATGGTATGAAGCTCGAACATGTCTATGTATCGCAATAGAAGGAATTTCGTAGTTAAAGGGGGATGACCCGATTTAAGTCTATAAATTTTTCATCTTGATAGAATGGCCTTCGCCCAAAAAACCCATCTGTAAAGTTTCGCGCCGATATTTCAACCCGTTTTTGAAGGGAGTGAGGGCTAACTTAAAAAAACATGGTTTTCCAATCAACTCATAGCTTGACCAATTAATTTGGGCTTAATCGATCCAATTTTATATCAATCTGGGGTCCCGGGGACGAGGCTATTAGCGATTGGACCATGGACCTTTAGGATAACTAATATCGCTTATCCATTAGTTGTTCCTTTGGTTCAGGCAAAAAAAAAAAAAACAACCTAATATTGGTCGACCAAAATGGGGCATATTTTCGCTCATAGCATCCAAACCAAACATCCTTTAGCCCTAAGATTTCACAGGGTTAATGAGAAAATAGTAGCTTTCTTCTGATACCACAATTTTGACCACTTCTGGACATTATCATGTTTTGAGGAGTCCAAGTGTGTGAAAATATCGGATCCAAAACATGATAATGATAAAATTGGATGATTTACGCCCAATCTTAATTGGTCTCGCTATGAGTTTTAAAATATTGGGCTCGACTGTGTCTCGCCCAATATTTTTGCAACTCATAGCTTGACCAATTAATTTGGGCTTAATCGATCCAATTTTATATCAATCTGGGGTCCCGGAGACGAGGCTATTAGCGATTGGACCATGGACCTTTAGGATAACTAATATCGCTTATCCATTAGTTGTTCCTTTGGTTCAGGCAAGTCAAGTTAGAGGTCATTTTCGTACTATTTTCACAATGGACGGACAGAAATTTAGCGTTTCCAGTTCATTAACAGAACATTAACATTCTCAAGTTTATTTGACTTGATAATTACCAACGCAAACTTTGCAAAAATCTCAAATTCTGAAAATTGGGGGCGCCCCTCAAAAATGTACTTTTATTGCTTTCAGCAATATTTTCGGATATTTTAGCTTTATTCGTAGGGATAGGTTCTAGGCGATGATGGAAATTGAGAACGGGCCTATTTACTTTGCAGGTAGAGCCTCGGACTGATATTGGAATAATTGAGGGTCCAAGATCACTGGTGTTCGAAGACAGAATCAAACTGTTGTGTAAATGCTCCAATTCATAATGCCAGTTCGAGTTATTTAAGTGAAGAATTTGCTGAATTTTCCAAAACATGGGGTCTTTGAGTGAAAATTTTGCAACATTTTCTAAGAAGTAGGGTTTTTTTTGGTGAACTTTTTAAAATTCCACCCTCCCCCCAAAAATAAGGATCTTTAGATGACAGTGAAAAAAATATGGGGTCTTTGGGTGACACTGACAACGATGCTGAATGTGTGTGTGTGGGGGGGTCTTATAATGCGTCACCTTCAAAATGGGACTCGCCATGCAAATGGCGAAACCGTGCTATGGCGAATACAGGCGTAGAATTGATGTACAATGTTTATTATTTAAAGGTAAACTTGATCTCGTGAGAGCATGGATGTATACGATATAACCTCTTTGTTTATCGCAATATCTGTATACACATGAACTTGTTTTCACGAGTACAAATGAACTCTAACCTTTCCTTTCTCACATTGACTTGTGTATCTTGCAGTGTCAAAAGTGCTTCAGATTATTCCAGAGTCAGTATGATAACTGACTCTGGAAAATGTGAAATGATGTTTTTACTATAGATAAGTTTAAACGTGTAGGGGAGACTGGGGTATTTATGGCCCCTTTTTGCCTTTTGCCAACTATGTAATTGTTAAAGTATCAACCAAGAAAGTAAAATTTTGTTATGAGTTCGTGGAGGTAATTACCTATAATTTGTGATAACATTGTTGGGAAATGGTTAAAATTTGCATAAAAATTTGCATAATGTTAATGAGTTTCGGGGCCATAATGTCCCCGTGCATTGGGGTAATTATGTCCCCCACATAGCATAAACAATATAAAAATATTTATGAATAATTCAACCAAAATGGACCTATGTATGTCAAAATTAAGCATTATTCCAATATCTAAATCCATTTTGATAAGAAAGCCAAAAAATCTAAAAAATCAAAAAAACAAAAAAACTAAAAAATTTTTTGAAATGTGGTGAAATTAAAGTAAAGATGCGAACATCAATATAGACTGTAAAAGGAAGAGTGTTCTGCAAGCCTTGAAATGATAAAAATTATACCCAAATTATGTTTCCCCCTGTTCTTGTGCTATAAAAACTTTTGCAAATATGCAATTATCCACTGGAGGGAAGGGATAACTAAATTTTAAGTCACCTGTATTGCTATATCAGGTATGCGTTATGTGCTGTATGTCTCATAATTTTGAAAAACAAGAATTGGAGGCGATACTTGCACCTGGTAAGTCAATTAGTGATGATAGATCAGTAAATTTCTTTTTATTGTGTTCTAAAAGTTATTGTCTCAAATTACATTGTTGATAACAATTTTTGCACACTCTCGGGTCCGGAAAGGCATTATTTCGTTATTCCAATTTATCGTCGCCAACTCTTAGGGTTCCATGCGGCTTTACTTATTGACGTGAAAAATATGGTAAAAGTCAGGTCCTTGTTATTTTAAACTTGTTTTATTGTTTTTATGTTTTTTATATTTGATTAAAATTTGTGTGTGGCAGCCATTGTAATACCAAACTCATCTTTTTTAGGGGTCGATTAAGTAACTACATAATAAATGACAGGGGCCATAATTACCCAAACTGGGTATAATGTAATACGCAAATTAAGAGAACAAAATAAGTAGAATTTTATAATTGGGTTGTTAATAGGAACTGTTATGTTCCTCTTTGATAGGAAACATATTAAGGACTGCAGCGATATAGAGAATCGGAAAAAAAAAAAAAAATGTGGAAATACATGTTTTTAACTTATAAATCAGGGAATAAGTGTGTACAATCCATATAACTGCTTTAATGTAGAGAAACAAACCACCAAATAGTTGAAAAAAAAATGAAGGAGAGAGGAAATTGTCCTACCGTTTTCTCCCCAAATAAGACATACGGAAGGCGTCTCAAAAATCTGAAAAAAACAGGCCGATTGTGGTTTCACCAGTGCAGACTGAACAAAAGATCAATAAAGTTTGTGGTTTGAGGTCAAGCTGTATTGATTATGCGCTGCACTTGTCAAGCTGAAAATCTGTGATATTCACAGGGAAAGGATTTTTTTTACTCAAGTCGGAATTTTGATCATGCAGATAGAAATTACAGAATTGGATGAAAAGTACTGCCTTAATACACGGATTTCAAGCCAACCACTAGGTTATGTTCGATATCCATGCCCGAACAAAAATATAAAATATGAATTTTGCGATTTTCGGGGATTAGCAAATCGCTGCTAATACCCTGTAAAAATAAGACCAGTAAATATCATAGCTGCCAAGATAAAGTGCCAATGCAACTTTTTGAAGCCGGTTGCATGGTACTCCACTTAATAGGACCCCTTATCTTGTAATTGATATTTGATTTAATTTGGTATTGATATACTAATTAATACTTTTCCACCAAGAATAGCAATAAATTTACTCTTTCATAAATATTTCTTACTAAATGGATATGAAGACTCCCAATAAAGACCAGGGGCCCTCATTACCCCGGAGCCATAATTACGACCCAGGTCTCCCGTATCTGTTAAATGTTTTAATTTTTTGGTTTGTTCAATCTCTGGTCGTTTGCGCGATGTCGTGTAGAGTGATTTTTCTGAGTTATGCTCGTGGTTCCATATTTTTTATTGCTTTTGCAAAATGAACAACGAAATATTTCAAGGGACATAAGGCATGAAAAAAAATTTGGACATATAAAAAGGACCCATACTGAAATCACTTCCACGGTTTTGAAAACAATTTGGATGTTACATCTGTTAAAAATACAGTTTAAAAACCGAAGAGTTCCAGGGGCGGACGGTGGCAGAGTTTTGGTAATCTCTGGAACAAGGATGCTGAACATTACTGCAAGCATTCACCAAAATACTGAAAAAGCATGCGTGTCATCAGCTCACAGACCATGCTATTGTATATGTGCTAATGCCGGCTAATCCAATCTTTCACTTGCCAGATCAATATCTACGACACCTAAAGTACACAATGCCTGAATCCCGTGTCCTGAATCTTTGAATTGTGTCGCCAAATTGCCTAGATACCCTGTAATTCTGTCAGGAATGTGACACCTTGATTTTTCTGAGATGTGGTTGTTAAATAAAATTTCATTTTTAAAATAAAGGAAATGCGGTTAGCCTAAAGTAAATGTTCCTAAAAACTTCCTTTGAAAACTTTTAAAAAAGGAAAATGGATAATAAAGTGTGTTTTTCGACCTATGTGAGCGAGGAAAGCTGAGACCTTTTTTCTTGGCCTAACCGTTTTCGATTATGACTTTGATTAAAGGCATAGCAAGCGAAGCGAGTGAGCTTAGTGGAGCGTTTAACGGACATGGGTCAAGGGGGGGGTCCGCCCTATAGCAAATTAATGCAAAGATTGTGTCATCTCATCCCGATCTTCTAGCCAAGTGGGGGTGGTAAACTCCTTGTTTCACCTGTGCGCCCAGCTAGTAAAAAAAAAAAAAAGCGCTAGTCAATATGGAGATTTCCTCAGTTCATATGTGAAGCAAAAGAAATTAATCCATGTGACTATATCTTATCAAACCAAAGCATAGGATTACTCGTACTTTGACAAGACTCATCATGAGGCTAATATCCCCGTATTGGTTTCTTATTTTAGAGAGTAGGACCACTGCTCAATGCATTGTTCTTACGGAACCAATTTACAACGGGTTCTGAGTATTCGTATTCGATTAGGGTTGCTTGAGAGAAGTACAGAAAATGGAACCCAAAAGTTGATCGTTTGTGAATGTTGAAGCTTGTTTGTTTCTTAACAGGCTTCTTTTTCGGCACCACTTTGTACGAGGACCAGTGGGTAAGAAACAAGCTCAGCGTATGCCAGGGGAAAAGGCATTTATCGATATTAATTGTTGGTCTTCTCTTCTTCTTTGCAGTTGGACGAACAGAACGCAACCTCTTATAGTTGGTCAAAGGAAGTTTCCGTACCGTGCTGACAACAGAGAGACTCAGCGTATGTTTTCTAAATGAAAGTGACGATTGGACATCAGGTAGAAGGTCTCTGTATTATTTAGTACATTTGATATCATATTCATACAACACTTGGATCGACCACCCAGCCTCACTCGTCGCTGCACTCAGTATGAATGGTGTCACACTAGGTGTGATCAACAAAAAATCTCTCATTACGAGAGCAGTTTACTATTATTCATCAACCATTTTCTGCATATTTTCACTGCGACAAAACGAGACCTTTTGATTATTTCCATAATGCATTCTATAAAGGAGTGGAACAAGGGTGCTATTGGTTGTTTACTGCATCTGATCAAAACTCAATTGGACCTGAAAAACTGTAAACGAAAATGCAATAAAACACTTACCCCGATGTTATATCATGGGCGCCAGAACTGGGCCACAACGCATTGAGAAATTTCCTTACCTTTCACCCTCAATTAGCTACCGCTAAGGGGGAGGTTCACTTCTTTGATAACCGCTATACTTGGAATTGTTGGTACTGGATCAAATGCCATAACACACAAGAGCAAATTACAGTCGAGAAGACACCTAAATATTTCGTGCATCCACTTTCTCCAAGTGCCACTTCGAAAAAATTTGGTCCGAATATGGAATTTATCCTCATTCTTAGAGACCAGTTCAAACGAGATATTAAAGATGGCAAGATCAGAAACCTATTAAGGTAAAAAAAATATTTTTTTCGAATTTTTCTTACCCCTAAGGTCAATCTTGATGACGTCATCATTTTCGTCAAATATGATCTACTCTAAAAATATATTTGAAATAAACCATTCAGATTCTTGCTCAAGTACATCTACATGCGATATTAAAAATAAGTTACAAAGATGGGTAAATGGTTTTGCTTAGTATGTTTGTCAGAGAAAATAGCTTTAATTTTTTCATGCCCAAAAAACAAGTAAATCAGAACAATTGAGAAAAATCGCGTTTAAGTTTTTGTTTTGCTTAACTACGTCAATGGGGAAAACTATTTTTAAACTGAATAACAAAAAAACGAAGTAATATTTGCGAAAGAGGTGCAGATAAATAACCAAATATATGATCTGTGGCTAATCCATATGCAAGAAATAAATAATTGAAAATTTAAATATTTTCTCCAATAAATGTGCGATGACGTCATTCAAAAGGACGTCATCGGGCTTGAATCCAACTTTTTAAAACGGTACATCAAATTTCCTGGTTTTAGGCCATCTAAGAATACACCATGGTAAAGTCGGAGGATCCTGGGGGGGATGCACGGGAACCGGGGAACCAGCTCAGGGCTAAGAACATTACCATTCTTGCCACTTTGTAGTCAATTAGTGATGATATAATCAGTAATATTCTTTTTATTGTGTTCTAAAAGTTATTGTCCTAAATGACATTGTGATAACATCCCTTTCGCACACTCTCTGTGTCGGAAGGCATTTTTTATTCAATTATAGGTCGCCAAACCTTGGGTGTTCATGCCATTTATTTTTGACTTGAAATATGGTAAAGTCATTGTACTTGTTCTTTTAACTCTTGAACTTTTTATAGCTACATGTGTAAATTGATTCAAATATACCAATTGCAGTACCAAAACTCATCTTTTTAGGGTTCAGATTAAGTAAAATTACATGAATAAATGACAGGTGGCCATTTTATTACCCAAAACTGTGGTATAAGTAATACGCAAATTAAGAGAACAAAATAAGTAGAATTCTTATATAATTTGGTTGTATCAATAGGAAAACTGTTTTATGTTCCTCTTTGATAGGAAACAGAATTAAAGGGACTTGCAGCGAGCGATATTGAGCGAATTCGGCACCCCCCCAACCCCTCCCCCATTCAGAAAACAAAAAATGTGGAAAATACATGTTTTACTTTAAATCGGATAAGGGTGTACAATTCTAATTCCATATAAATGCTTTAATGTTAGAAACAAACCACCAATAGTGAAAAAATGAAGGAGATGAGGAAATTTGTCATACCATGTCCCACAAATAGACATTACAGCGATCCGGCGTCTCAAAATCTGCACTAAACGCCGATTGTGGTTTACACCAGTGCAGAAGAACAAAGAGCAATAATGTTTGTGTTTGAGGTCAAACTGTATTGACATGGTGCACTATGTCACGATGAAAATCTGTGATATTACCGGGAAAGGCTTTTGCTCTCAGTCGGAATTTTGATATGCACGCATAGAAGGAAATTAAGAATCAAGATTAAGACTATATGCCTGCCTTTAATACACGGATTCAAGCCACCACATGTTCGCCTATCCATGCCACAACAAACAAAAATATAAAAATATGAATTTGAGATTTTCGGATAGGCAAATCGCTGCTAATCCTTTCAAAAATGCCCATAAATATTCATCGCTCAAGATAAAGCTGCCATGCCAAACTTTTTTGAAGCTCGTTTGCATTGTTTATCACTTAAATTTTTTTTTTTTAAAAACCCCTTATCTTGTAAGTTTGATATTTGATTTAATTTGGTATTTGATGTTAACTAATTAAATATTTTTACACCAAGCCAATAGAATAAAATGTACTTTTCATAAATCTTTCTTACTCAAACTTGATAGTGAAGACGCCCCACCCAAAAAAAGACCCAGGGGCCTAATTACCCGGAGCCATAATTACCCCAGGGCCCGTTCGTTTAAATGTTTAATTTTTGGTTTTTAAGTTTTTTATTTTTTTCTTTTTTGGTTAAAATATTTCCAGAATTACTTGCTTTGGCTTTGTCAATTTTTTTTATGCTTTTGCAAATTGCAACGATAATTATTTTTAAGGGACATAATGGCATGAAAAAAATTTGACATAATGAAAAGGACCCTTAACAGTGCGGACCGACTGCCGGATACGGCAAGGTTGCCGTAGCCGGCAATTGTGGTGCCACGGGCTGTGTTGACCGGAACCGGCAGTAGTGTTGTTTCCCCCAATGCATTGCAAGCGCGTTAATTCAAGTTGGTAAGTTAATTAATTAATGGGATTTGTAGATATAGAAAGTGATTGTAAACAAAGTTTTTCGTCGATAAGTGTTTAAATACGATAAAAAAAATATTTTGTGATATAAAAACGATTTAAACCTCAATTTCAATAAAAATGTAAAACTAGTGACCAAATTTGAATTTCATTTTAACACAACCCAAGGTGAAACTTTTGGGCTGGGTGAAACTTTGGGCGACCATAAACATACATTGTATGGGAAAAAAATGGAATTCCCCTAAAATATAAGTCCCCATCCAATAGAATCGTTTAAGGTTTCCGAATTCAGGGATGCGTGTTTTTATGGTGCCTGAACTGGCAAGATACTGCCGGCTGCGGCAACATTGCCGGATCTGGCAGTCGGCCCGAACTGCTTTTACTGATAAATCACTCCAGAAGTTTGAAAAAAATTTGGATGTTTACATTCTGTACACAAACAGTAAAAACAGGAAAGAGTTCCAGGGGGAGGTGGCAGTTTTGGCAATTTCTTGAAACAAGGATGCGACCATTACTTGCCAGCATTCAACCAAACTTGAAAAAGCATGATGTCAATCAGCTCACAGACCATTGCTATTGTATAATGTGCTATCCCGGCTAATCCATCTTCACTTGCCAGATCAATATCTTAATACAAGCCTAAAGTACAATGCCTGAATCCCCTGTCTGAATGCTTTTGATTGTGTCGACAAAACATGCTAGTACACTGTAAAATTCTGTCAGGGACGTGAACACCTGGCTTTCTCTGATCTGTGGTTAAATAAATTTTCCTTTAAAAAAGGAAATGCGGTAGGCCTAAAGTAAATGTTCCTAAAAAATTCCTTGAAAACCTTTAAAAAAGGAAATGCGATAAAGTGTGTTTTTCGACCTATGTGAGCGGAAAGCTGAGACCTTTTTTCTTGGCCTAACCGTTTCGATTTATGACTGTGATTAAAGCATAGCAAGCGAAGCGAGTGGAGCGTTTAACGGCCAGGGTCCAGGGGGTCCGCCTTATAGCAAATTAATGCAAATGTTGTTTCATATCATCCCGATCTTCTAGCCAAGTGGGGTGGTAACTTTCCCTTTGTTCACCTGGTGCGCCACTAGTAAAAAAGGAGTAAATATGGAGATTGTCCTCAGTCATATGTGAAGCAAAGAAATTAATCCAATTTGACTATATCTTATCAAACAAAGCATAGGATTTACTGTACTTTGACAAAGACTCATCATGAGGCTAATATCCCCGTATTTGTTTCTTATTTTAGAGAGTAGGACCACTGCTCAATGCATTGTTCTTACGGACAATTTACACCGGTTCCTGATTATTCGTATCGATTTAGGGTGCTTTGAGAGAAGTATCAGAACTGGAACCCAAAAGTTTATCGTTTTGTTGAATGTTGAAGCTGTTTGTTCTTAACCAGGCTTATTTTTTCGGCACACTTTGTACGATGACAAGTGGGTAAGAACACAGCTCAGCGTATGCTCAGGAACAGGCATTTCTAGATATTAATTGTTTGTCTTCTTCTTCTTCTTTGCAGTTGGACGAAGCAACCTCTTATAGTTTGGTAAAGGAAGTTTCCGCTACCCGTGCTGACAACAGAGCTAGACTTCAGCGTGATGTTCTTCTAAATGAAAGTTGACGATTGGACATCGGTAGAAGTCTCTGTGATTATTTAGTACCATTTGATATCATATTCCATACAACACTTGGATCGAACACAGCCTCACTCGTCGCTGCACTCAGTATGCATGGTGTCACACTAGGTGTGATCAACAAAAAATCTCTCATTTACGCGAGCAGTTTACTATTATTCATCACCATTTTCTGCATATTTCACCTGTCGACAAATACGAGACCTTTTAATTTATTTCATAATGCATTCGATCAAGGAGTGGAACAAGGGTGCTATTGGTTGTTTACTGCATCTGATCAAACTCCATTGGAACCTGAAAAACTTGTAAAACGAAAATGCAATAAAACATACCCAGATGTTATAATCATGGGCGCCAAGAAATGTGGCACAACTGCATTGAGAAATTTCCTTACCTTTCACCCTCAATTAGCTACCGCTAAGGGGGAGGTTCACTTCTTTGATAACCGCTATTACCTTGGAATTGATTGGTACTTGGATCAAATGCCATACTCAACACAAGAGCAAATTACAGTCGAAAAGACACCTAAATATTTCGTGCATCCACTTTCTCCAAGTGCAATTCGAAAACATCTTGGTCCGAATATGAAATTCATCCTCATTCTTAGAGATCCAGTTCAACGAGCTATTTCAGACTTTGTTCATGTGTACACTACGAAAGCTTTGTTGAATGTGGACTCAGAAGAATTAGATCAGGGCAAATCAGGTCAACTAGACTTAAAATCGTTGGATGAAACGTTAACTGATGAACAAAAATTGGTTCGTGCAAATGTTAAACGTCTTGAAAAGAAATACATCAAACCATCAGCTATCAAAGATAGCTTTGAAGAAACCGTTATACTTCCCAATGGAAGTGTAAATACACAGATATCCATAATAGATACGGGTATATATATTAAACATTTACATAGGTGGTTATCTGTGTTCCCTGTAGAACAGTTCCTTATTCTGGACGGCGAGGAGTTTGTATACAAGCCTTTGTCGGCTCTCCAGGAAGTGGAGGATTTCTTGAATCTTCAAGAGTATTTTACTGCAGAGAACTTCTATTTTGATATAGATAAAAGGTTCTTTTGCGTAGCACACCCTATTCGTAGCTGCATGAAAAATGCCAAAGGACGGCCTCATCCATATGTTCAACAAGATGTTGTAAAAACTCTCCATGAGTTTTACAGACCTTACAATTTAGAGCTAATGAAATTGATGAGGCTTAACTTCACATGGTTACCATAAATCCCCTAAAATGTAAGTTGCTTGGCGAGTTTTCGCCTTTGCCGTCTTAGGGTGCAATACAATCTTGCGGCCAAAATACTTGCCTTTGAAGGTGCAACGAGAGATTTTGGGCTCCATATACATATTAGGCTGAATTTGATAGTAGATTAGAAATTTGACAATTTTTGTACCAAAGAAATAATTATCAGTTTAATTTCACATTTGGGGGACACTTTTGATAGGAAGCTTTACCTTAGTGCAAAAATGAGAATTTTCTCATTTTAAGGGACACCTGTTATTTAAAATCTTTTGTTGCACTTTAAAAGGGATTTTTATATAATAGTGGGTTCAAAAGTTGTTTGTCAAAACTTAGCCAATATTGGTCTTGGATTTTGCACAGAAAGGAAATAACTCAAGCCACCCATGTGAAAATACTCCATTAACGGTACTTTGTATTTTCAAAACAGGACAATTCAATTTATTGATTTTTAATCAAACAAATATGTAGACGGTCTTCTTATCTTTTACATTGTTTGACCTCAATCTGGATTTTATACGGCAAGAAGTTTGTATTTCTTGAGGCTTTATACTCATGATACTGCCCAAGGTACCATTAGCTACCACTATTATAGAATTCTTTTAAGTACAGATTAAGGTTGAAAATTTAAAAATGATAACTTTTCGTAATTCTTTAAAAATAACATTTAATAACTTATTTGGCCTTTCCGCTTTGAAATTTTGTTATCTTTGTCATCACATTTGAAAACGTAAATTTCTGAACCATCAAATTGCTTTCATCGTTTCCATGATGTAGCATTAGGCAACATGCGACAATCGGACGGTGAAATCAGAGGGGTACTTAGGCATCTATTTGGTCAGGTATTTCTCGCTTGAACTGTGTTCTGGAAGATATTAGTAGACAACTTTCTGTCTGTCTGTCTGTCTGCCTTTCTGACTTCCTTTCTGACCACAAATTTGGATGTTTACATTTTGTAAAAAAAAGGAAAAATAAACTAATACATATTGTAAGGTTCACTTCTCAACCAAGGATGCTAACATTACTGCCAGCACTTTATCAAACTTGAAAAGCATGCAGTCATCAGCTCAGAGACCATTGCAATTGTATATGTGCTACTACTATCTAATCCATCTTTCACTTGCCAGATCAATATCTCATTACAAGCTTGAAGTACAATGTATGAATCCCTATCTGAATGTTTTGGAAATGTTTCACAAAACATGCTAGATACACTATAAATTTTGGCAGGGATGCCAACAATTTGATTTTCCATGGCAGGAATTGCCACAAACTCTTGCTGTTTTTACTGTTTTTACAGAATGTAAACATCCAAATTGTTGTCAAATTTGTGGAAGTGATTTCAGTAAGGGTCTGAAAATTGTTCATGCCGTTGTGTCCCTTTAAGATTTTCCATTGAAGAAACAGAGTCCAAAGAGCCTGTTATTTCCGCAGAGACCTATCCAAAGAGAAATTTGGAGCAAAGCCTTTGCGGGCATTCTTTATGGAACCACCTGCGGTCAGTGATCCACATGGCAGCGTAGGAGTATGGTGTCAAATAAAAGAGGGCCAACTAGGTCTATAACGTGAGTTAACCATTTTTGCAAATAACCAATCGTGTCTAAAAAATAACGCACGTCAATCTCGGTTTCCTTTTTAAGACACACACCGTATAGATATTGCTGTAGTTCAAACTATGTCAACCAAAGCACAACAGTTATGAGCAGGTACACAACAATTATTGAAATGGCACTAGTAATGCGGCTGCGCTAACCAATTGCTCCCCTTTCCTCACATGATGGCAGTATTAAGGGTAGGAGTGCAATTTTAGAAATGTAATTCATGCTGTGCATGTATGAAATGTATATTATATATACTTTTTTCTGTCCATTAAAGTTTCACCATTGTAAAAATGTTGATTAAAGACGGGAACAGCCCTTGTGGGCTTACTAAGTGAGTGTATCTTTCACATATCGATTCTTTACCTGTTATTAACTACTCGGAAAAGTATTTGTAAACGACCTAAATCGCTTCAGTAATCTGAATTTATGAATGTGGATATTGGTATATTGTGGGTAGAAGATTTTGCACCAACTGGGGAAGAGTTCCATATGTACCCATCCTCCAAACTTTCACAGGAAACCAATTCCTTTACCCTAAGGCCCAAAAAATGATTTGTTACATGTAGAACTTTAAAGGGGGGGGGGGGTACATGAAACTGTTGCCCAACGGGAAAGTTAGTAACCATAATGTGTTTCGCGTGGCTAACGTTTTCGTTTTGCTAATCAATATTTTAGACGATGTTTCATTATTATCTGGTTTGAAACTAAATGCAGCTAAGACAGCAGCTCTGTGGATTGGATCGAGCGGCCAAAGTCAAAAGAAAGTATATCATTTGAAATGAAAAATATATCCAGATAATGTTGTTAAATCTCTTTGGTATTTGCTTTAGCAGTACAAGTCCCATAAGTGAAATTGAAGAAAATTGGGTTTCAAAAGTTAGTAAGATAACAAACATTATCAAAATATGGAAACAACGTGATTTGACCATTGTTGGCAGAATAATTATTGTTATAAGCTTGTTGGGTTCACAATTATCTTTTTTTCTCAAGTACGTTTGGCGTACCAGAATTATAAATGAATTAAATACAACCTTCTTTAAATTTTTTAGGGTAGTACTTAAAAAGTCAATAGAAAAACAATTTGTTAGTGATTATGAAGAAGGAGGTTTGAAAATGGTCCACCTACCATCTTTCTTGAATTCGATGAAAGTTTCATGGAATAAACGATTAACAAATGAATCTATAGCAACTTGGAAAAATATACCCTTATACGAGTTTCAAAGGAATGAATTGAAATTGGATACACTAAGAAAGATGTAACTGTTGTTATGATGAATTAAATGAAAGATGCAGAGAACAACTTAATCAAATTATAATTCGGTTTTCTTTCTCCTGCAAAAATGTACTTCCAAAGGTGTTAGAAATATAATGATATCAAATATATTGGCTAGACCAATAAGTGAAAGTTTGGGGGAAAGAAAATTCCCGAATTACATTTTTGATTGGACCAATGTATGGAAAAGTGCAACAGTTTCCATCAAGGAAGCTAGATTGGTACATATAACTTTGAATTGGAAAATACTTTTCATTATTATTTATATCAGGCTTCCGAGTGGTGCAAAGAAATCTTTGTATTGTACAGTTTTGGTAAAAGTCCCCGGATGCAATACAATATTCTTTTTAATATTGTATCGCATCCGGGCCTTTTAGCGAGAACGCCATTATTGAATCCGGGATTGAATCATGTGTATCGTTCGCCAGTTGGGACTATAACACTGTCAACGCAAGGTTTGGTTTGAGTCAGCCTGATATTTAAATAATAATAATAATATTTAATGGCTTTTTTCGTATGATACAAGAATATATTGCACTCGCTAGAAAAATATTGTACTCGTCTTCGACTCGTTTTTTTTTTTTTTTTTTTTTTATATCCAGATAATGTTGTTAAATCTCTTTGGTATTTGCTTTAGCAGTACAAGTCCCATAAGTGAAATTGAAGAAAATTGGGTTTCAAAAGTTAGTAAGATAACAAACATTATCAAAATATGGAAACAACGTGATTTGACCATTGTTGGCAGAATAATTATTGTTATAAGCTTGTTGGGTTCACATTTATCTTTTTTTCTCAAGTACGTTTGGCATACCAGAATTATAAATGAATTAAATACAACCTTCTTTAAATTTTTTGGGGTAGTACTTAAAAAGTCAATAGAAAAACAATTTGTTAGTGATTATGAAGAAGGAGGTTTGAAAATGGTCCACCTATCATCTTTCTTGAATTCGATGAAAGTTTCATGGAATAAACGATTAACAAATGAATCTATAGCAACTTGGAAAAATATACCCTTATACGAGTTTCAAAGGAATGAATTGAAATTGGATACACTAAGAAAGGTGTAACTGTTGTTATGATGAATTAAATGAAAGATGCAGAGAACAACTTAATCAAATGTGAACTTTTATCGCAACCTATTTGGCTAAAAGCGAAATTAGTTATGAAAGTAACTGAAATTGAAGATCCGATTCAAGAAATTATATGGAATAATACATTTGTTCAATGTTCTGGCAATACCCTGGATTTCAAGGATTGGATCAAAGCAGGTTTCGTTAAAATGTCAAGTTTATACGATGAAAATGATAAATTTCTACCAATGTCCGAGATAAATAAAATAATTAAAAACCGGGAGGAATTATTCTTCAATATCTGGCACTAAAATCAGCAGTTCCCAGAAACTGAAAAAAAAAGGTTTAAACTGAACCAAGAGGTTCATCGTCTAGTCGGTTTAAAGGTCCATGGACATGCTTTAAACATACTTATAATACCACCAAAAATGGTTTCATTCATATTATGTATTGGTATCAATGTAAAATCTGCATGAGGCAGTAATTGAGAAACCGTATATTTGATAAAAATCGGGCATAATATCATGTGTTTTGGACAAGCTTTCAAAGGAAATTCCAAAATGAAAGTGATTATCGCGCTGGCAAGCGTGACCCAGAAGTGACGTCCAAGTAACAAATACGCGATACGCGTCATGATTTTTTTTTTTTTTTTTTTTTTACAAGAATATATTGCACTCGCTAGAAAAATATTGTACTCGTCTTCGACTCGTACAATATTTTTCTAGCTCGTGCAATATATTCTTGTATCATACTCAAAGCCATTCAATATTATATAAATATTGACCCCACTGGTATTATATACAGTGATGGCATATCAACTGTGGACGGACAAAAATTTGGCGTTTCCAGTTCCGCCGTTAAATTACTGACAATCGGGGATCCCGATTCTTTATTACAAAATTGCTTCTACTTTTATGAGAAATACGCAATTTTGAGCATTAACCATCGCAGGTATAGTTTAACTAACCAGTAACACATAACTGTGAAAAAATCGCAAATTGAAATTGAGGGCGCTTTGTCCTTTCAAAATGTGCTGTTATTATTGCTTTAAACGCAAATTCCATTCAAATTACCGGGGAGTTTCTAACGTAGAGTCCGGATCGCATCCTAATTAATTTTTCGAACTTAATTTGCTTGTTAAGGCGGGTTGGCAGGGGGGTAGGACATGCCAACCTAACAGCAAACAAAAAAAAGCAAATTCAAAAACGAGCAATCAATTCCGGGTGTAGTCTGCTTTCAAGACTCACGGTAGGAGGGCGCTCTTACGCATATCGAACGGTTACCCTGAACGTTTACATACGACTGACCAAAGACTAGGCCTGGTCACGAATATTTAATCTACATGACCGTTAATTGGAAATTACAACTCTTTTGCATGGGGTTAATAATCCACTAACCCCGACGTATTTTGAAGCCAATAATTTTTTTTTAATTTACATGATCTTATTAAAGATCTTTTGAACAAAGGTTTAAGAGATGATTTTTTTAATGTCCACTGGGAACCTAGACTCCATAGTAGATGCCGTAGCCGTTCCCCCCCAACATTACCGTTTGGAAATCCCCTCATACCCAAATCGAGCAATATCGTGGTCCTACCCCCCCCCCCCCCTGTGTTTTGGGTGCACTTGAGCGTAATGGCGCAAATCACCGTTTGATGAAGACTCTAATTCGGTCATTGTTCACAAAATCCAATCTCTTGTTGATATGCTAACCGTTGACTTGTTCACGACATATTCTTTTGTTTGTAAGTAACGAAGGACATGTTCATAACCATAACACTAAAAGTCTTTTGGAATTCATCTCCAAGGGCTTTTGCCAGTGCTAATTCTGCGCTGATCTTGCCCCAATGCTTTTCTGACTTTCTTTGTTGATAGGTTAAAAATATTAGTGACATGAACCTGCAATGCTGAATCTCTCTAGGCAGATAGGATTTACAAATGCTATATGCCAGGTTTTTTAAAAGCATTCTCTGACTCTGAAGTTGCTGAAATAATTGGCCAAATGTCCAACAAGGCTTGCACTATGGTCACTCTTCCTTCCTGGCTCATTAAAAAGAGCTATTACCTATCATCACCAGGATAGTAAACAGTTCTCTTTTGACAGGCATATTTCCTCACACTTTGAAGCATTCTATTATTATCCCTGTACTTAAGAAAATATCTTTGGATCATGATGTACTTAAGAGCAGGGTTCCCGCTTAGTAGGATTTTGTCAAATGACAGACATAATTTTCTCTGGACACAATAAATTCAGATTGAGTAACAAAATGAGGTCCACTTGGACCCCATAATTCTAATGCTCTAAAAGGCAAAAATATGTTTCCAAACCTCAAAAGCAAAATTTATAAGGAATTTCCAAAATGTGATACCTCAAAAGTTTCACCAAAGGCACAATTAGCAGGGGACTGTAGTGTAAGAGTGTGCGCTTCCGGATAATTGTGAATTTTTGCACACAAGTACTTTAGGCATTGATAATCCATAAAATTGATGGAAGCACTTGCCAACCCCCCTTAATGGCCCCCAGCTTGGGTTTCAAGGTTATACAGGAGTAAAAAATTTAAAATGTTCTGAATGTGTTAAAAAGCACACCATGGTGTTTGTCTGGTCACAAGGATTCCAAAAAGGTATAGTTTACACTATCTATGGCTTATAGTTCCGGAGTTATGGGGTAAAAACTGTAAAAATGGTGAAAAAGTCAAACATGGGTTAAAAGTTAAAAGTTGCTTTGATTCAGTTAATATGTGGTGCAACTTGTTTCCCTAGCTTAAAGGATTGAAATAAGGAATAGTTTGCCTTATCAGTTATGCTTAGGTTTCACGTTATCCAACAAAATAGGTCACAGGTCAATAGAATCCAATAGCTGCCAATAGCTGTTGACTTTATTCGCCATTTTGGTTAATAACCAGACACGTAAGATAGTCAAAACTATTCCTATATTTCATTCTATGAGCTAAACCAACAATTTGAACCACATTTTACAACTTTTAATTTTTGACCCCTGTACAAACCAAAATTGACCTTTTTACCATTTCTACAGTTTTTATCCTATAATTCCTACACTATAAGTCACAGGTAGTATAAACTATACCTTTTTGGAATCCTTGTAACCAGACAGACATCATGGTGTGCTTTTCAACACAATCGGAACATTTTAAAAAATTTACCCCTGTGTAACCTTGAAATCCAAGCAGGGGGTCATGAAAGGGGTGTGGCAAGTGCTTCCATCAATTTTTTTGATTATCAATGTATAAAGTACTTGTGTACCAAAATTCACAGTTTTATCCGGATTTGCACACTCACATAAGATCTGTTCACTACAGTCCCCCACTAAATAGAAATCGGGAAATCTCACACACCATGTATTTGGAAACTGGTAAGTCCTGATTAGTAGTAGTACTACAAACAATTGCTAGGCTAGTCTCGGGACTACAAAATATTCCACTGAACCAGATAATTCTGAACATTTGGAAAATATGGGGTCCATTGGACTTCAAGTTAAAAACCTAAGTGGGAACCCTGCTTAAGAGCTATAGGCCAGTTGTTGATATCAAATTCATTGCCAAATTGATTGAGAAGCAGCATCACGTCTGGTAATACAGCATGTTGACGATCATGATCTTGGTGAGCCATTGCAATCTGCATAAATATCTCACCATTCGACTGAGACAGCACTTCTCCAGGTTAGAAATTACATCATTCAAGCCTTTGATACTAATAAGGTTGTTTTGCTAGTATTACTTGACTCAAGCGCTGCCTTCGATACCATTAACCCATGATATTGTGATTAAAAGGCTTGAAACCAGTTTTGGTATGGCAGACACTACCTTTGCCTGGTTTAGATCATATCTCACTTACAGAAGTACCTGAGTGATGGTTAACCATGAAATGCCCATGCAGCATATTTTCAACTACTCTTTTAAATTTCCTCAGGGCCCCAACGCAGGCCCGCAAGGGTTCATTGTATACTCATCCAATAGGTGACATTATTAGGAATCACGATGTTAACTTTCACTCGTATGCTGATGATATTCAGCTTTTCTGTAAGTTTAATCCAAAGATTCCAGATGATTGTGAGCATGCTCTTCAAAACTTTCAAGCTGTATATCTGACATAAACACCTGGATGTCAAATAACATGCTGCAGATGAATCAAGAAAAGACAGAATTAATTTTATTGTCTTTGCCACGCCTTGTGTTTTGAAAAATCATACCTCCAATACCGTTAGATCTGGGTGATACCTTTGTTCCTGCATCTGTGTGTGTAAAGACCCTTGGAGTGTGTTTGATTCTACCATGAGTATGCCCAATCAGATGCTTGCAACCATGCTGTACGATCTTCGATCTTTGGTCTTGTCCCGTTGACTATGCCAACTCATTACTATATTGCGCCAAAGAAATAGATCTCAAAATTCAACGTAACTGGTCCTAGGCTGTGGTATCTATATTATATATGGTATACTACACTGATATATCACACTGGAGATCCACAAATATATAACTACTGCAGCATAAACGACACCTGGCATCATCTCAAAACTATTGGAATTCAATTTTTTCTCTTCCACAATACCTCCATAATCCTATGAGAAATCCTTTCTCGAGAAAAATAGAG
>JAMKCH010037403.1:0-14725 GCA_023653785.1 Ophioderma brevispina | reverse complement strand
GTTTAACACAAGAACACGCACGCCGTATGCATGTTTCCCACGCTATGCACACTGTTTGATCGGTCTATAACCTTTGTGGTTTTAATAGTGAGTACGAGTCAAACATATTCATGTAATATACACATTTGTTGATTAAAGTTATGCAAAACTTAAAAGTTGGCCTACAAATTACCTGGATGTCTTTATCCTCATATCAATGTCCCTATCTGTTTTGGGGTATGTTATTTTTATGTGTAAAATATATCTCTCTTCTTCCAATGGAACAGACTATAATTTGAGAGCAAAAAGTGTGTGTGTGTGTGTGGGTGACTTGTCATTTGGTCTAATCCCAATTGGTCTAATGGCCATTTTGTCTAACTCCAATCGATCTAATACCAGTTAGTCTAATAACCATTTAGGCTAATAACCATTTAGTTTAATAGCCATGTAATCTAATATTCATCTGGTCTAAAACTCATATCGGCTAATATTCCTATCATCTATAACCGAATTGGTCTAATACCCAACTGGTCTAATATTCCATTTGGTCTAATATCCAACTGGTCTAACATCCATCTGGTCTAATATCCATTTGGTCTTATATCCATTTGGTCTAATATTCAGCTGATCTAATATTCATTTGGTCTAATACCCATTTGGTCTAATATCCATTTGGTCTAATGTCTATGGTCTAATATCCATTTGGTCTAATATTTAAATCAATGTTTAAAATCAACTATTTTGGGTTTAATATGCAAATGGATATTAGACCAAATGGGTATTACTAAACCAAGTAGACAGACCAAATGGACATTAGACCAAATGGACATTAGACCAAATGAGTATTAGACCAAATGGATATTAGACCAGATGTATTTAGAACAGATGGCTATTAGAACCAATTTGGTATTAGCCCAATGGATTTTAGACAAAATGGGTTGGGATGGATCTTAGACCATTGGATATTAGACCATTGAGAATATGTCATGTTTGATCAATTAACCCTACTGTTCACCTAAAGATACCAAATTCGGATAAAAGTTCTCCCCTGCGGTCATTTCTTGATTTTGTTGTATGAATGTACGACGAATAAATCACTAACAGGTCTATTGATGTGGGAGGGGCGTGAAAATGTTACCTTTGAAAGGAGAGGCGCATATTTTTTTTTATTTTGTAGAAATTAGGGACCCTTCCAAAGAAAATTCCAGGCCCCTAATATTTTCAAAATATTTAAGGTGCTTCATTTTTACTTATTTATTATATGTTTGAAAGCTTGTTCTGCTGGTCATTATTTTTAAACAGGTGAAAAATAGGATTCATATTGAAATGGAGGGGGGGGGCAAATAATTTTATAGGCCCTTGATATAGGGACTCGATCTGTGACCCCGGTCTGTGAATTTTATTTTGTCCTACTGAAAATACATTTGTTTGGTCCTGTTAAAATCTAATTTGAGCAAATTAAAACAACTCTTGGCCTATTAAAATTTGCTTTGGATCTAATAATAATATTTGGTCTTACCATAGTGCCCCATATTATGGGGTGGGACTACCCGGGATTTACAAGAAAAAAAGTTCCCGTATTCTCGGGTAATACCCGGGGTTGTACCTTGGACATCACACAGACAAAATACAAAATTAAGTCCCCGGGCAAGTTGGGGCCAGGAATACCATTTCAGTCCATTTATTTTGGCTCATTTTGGCTAGCAGGTGTAAAAGGAGATACGGTCAGGCAGGAATCATAGTCCGGGCTCCATAGAGGACAACGGAATAAAGCGTGAAACTAATGCTGCGTAAAGAGTCAACTGAATCGAGTGCCCTATTCTTCACAATTGTAGGCGGACTGTGAGTCTCCTGCCTCACCGACATTCGGAGGCTTCAGTACACCAGACATACTGCGTGTATCGAGGTGGATACCCATTTCAACCCCGCGTTCTTGGCAAATTGCGACATCTCAACTTCAAATTTGGTAAATCCCCTTAAACTTGTTCCATCCGGTATATACCATTATTTCACTTTTAGCATGTTGCCTATAAACGCCCATAATGCATTTTTTTCGAACAAAACCGTCTTTCTTTCACTAAAGGCCGTGCCATGTTTGACCTCGGTGTATTTCTTTTATAAAGCGTACGAGGATGACATATATATACTAGTAATTTGCATGTTATTCGCTTTACTGTACAGTTAAAAAACAAAAAACAGTGGGTATCTATAGCTAGTAGCAGCGTCGTAGTAGCGGTTACGGAAGAGACTGTTATTCAAGCTTATTTACACGTGCTTTTTTTTAAAGGACATATCTTTGAATCAACCCGATCATTCCTCCGGGGATAAATGAAATATCAATTCTAATACTTTTACGATAATTATCATGTATAGATAAAGCGTACGAGGATGACATATATGTACTAGTAATTTGCATGTTATTCGCTTTACTGTACAGTACGAGTGGGTATCTGTACCTAGTAGCAGCGTCGTAGTAGCGGTTACGGAAGAGACTGTTATTCAAGCTTATTTACACGTGCTTTTTTTTAAAGGACATATCTTTGAATCAACCCGATCATTCCTCCGGGGATAAATGAAATTTCAATTCTAATATTTTTACGATAATTATCATGTATGGATTATCGATCTCTAGCCACCAAAATTTTGTTGTGGTCTCAAATGAACAAATTTTCAGCTCCGAAGTCTGCCTAATAGAGGGTACTTCTTGAATGTCGACGACACTCTCGATTATCCGCATTTGCCGAATGTTGTTTTACTTCAACATTTTGGAACGAGAATGACGTGCGAACGGCGACACTTTCCGTGTGGTAGGAAGGGTTAAGATCTTTAAGGCTGTAGGAAAAGTGTGGGTAACCAAATTCAAAAGGATTATAAGAGATTGCTTTTAAAAGAAAAAGTACTCAACCCAAACAACTATGCGAATGTGTGTTGGGAATGCCTTCAAACTCAACCACCGGTTGCTATCCGGCTGTGCCCGGTTCTTTCCGGTTATAACCGGTTTCTATTGTTCTAAGCAATGAAATACGGCTCAACCGCTATGAACCGACGGTCACCCGACGGTTGAGTTTTGCAGCCCCCCTTGCTATTTTAGTGATGCAATCTTATACGTTCTCCTAGGGTAAAACGCAGGGATGAGATCGAACGGTGCATCTGTTGTATTTTTTGTTAGAATGGTATATCAATTTCGAATGATTTGCTATTAACTTTGTAAACAACAATGAATCTTATACTGAAAGCAATATAACGTTGTATTTTCAGGTAACTATCTTTGGAATTGAAAGTGCTCAATCCCATTACAGGAGAGCGTAATGAAAAATGTCAAAGTATTGGCGATGGCGTGACACCATAAAATGCATTTGTATACATTTATGGTTTGCACTGTGTATTACCAACCAGCCTCTTCGACTATATATATAATAAATATACATATTATATATATATATAATATATATATAGCAATCGCCTTAGACGCGGGTTTGTTCACTTTTTGAACCCCCGTAAAACAAACCAGTGTGTGCTTGTTGTTCATTTTCGTTTGAGTGCTGAAGCCTGAAGCAATTGATGCTAATTTCTTCTGCCAGCAAAGTCGATGAATATGACATATTTATTTCACTGGTAATTTTATTGTCATCAAACCCATTTGCAGTTGCTGCAGAAGAATGTGACAACGTGACCATTTGTACATTCTAAACCCATTTGCAAACAATTAGTGATTGAAGGATATACTTCCAAAATGGCTAAATTCAAAATCAAAACTGTCAATTAAATATCGGGTGTAAGCGAAACTGTAGATGCATGACGACATATTCAGACGATGATAACATTACAATATACAGTACACCGGGAATAAAACTGCGTTCAGATACGTCATGAAAGAGTCTCTAGACATTATATCCCAAATCGGAAATCCAAAGATTTATTTTTAACGAAGAAAGGGGGACCGCTAATTGGTGGTGGAAAAAATAATTCCCTTCCCCTCCCTGACTTAAAATATTACTAATCCGTATTGTACCTGGCGAGGACTAAGAAGAATCAAAGTCAACGCAATGGTGATTGTCAAGTGGTTTTTTAAAATGAATCCTGAATTTGATTGAGTGCTGTCAAATGAGAAAACAGAATAAATCTCGCGGTAGCTTCCCATCATATTTACCATATATTTACTGACTGAGTAATGAAAATGTAGAAACGACCAATATGAATCCAACGGTCACCATGACAGTTAAATTCATTTTGCAAATAAAATTGTTAGCATTTTTTACCTTTTTGTCAGTTGTGACAGTTTTCCATACCACTGCAAATACAATGTTTGAAAAACCGAGTTTACGTTTTTAGCACGCAATTCAATTCAAATAAGGTTTATTAGCATTTTCATTCAGTCAGTACATTTCATGAGGAGTATATAAGGATTTACAGATGTTAAGACTATGATGTGTTTAGCTTTAATAAATTTCCTAGCCACTGTTTTGTAATTTGATAGAACACTATATTTTTGCACAGCTATTTTTGATCACATTTACTATTTTGTTTTTAAATTAATGCTTAAGATTAAATGTGCGAGCCGTTTCGGTATAAGTCACCTTTTCATTCAACGGTCATTCAGACTTTTTTCTATTAAAATTATTAATTGAATTTGTAAAATGGTTTGGAATAAACAAATTAAGGTCGTCCAATAAATATTTCAAATACTTTTCTCCATTCTTTGTGTATGAGAGTTCATAAATGAGTGGAATTTTTATGAATGAGCGAGCGAAACTAGTAACTCGCACACAATTTTTGGGAAAGACAAATGAAGCCAAATACAAGCCACCGACTTTTTCCATATGCCTATGTTTTCCCACTTGAGATCTTATTGGCTCTATGAAGGTACCTATGTCTATTACCAAGGATAGTTAATTGCCAAGGAGTGCATTTTTTCTATTAAAACTTCAACAAATATGAAATTTCTTCAATTGGCTCCAAGGATAGCGTAGCATTTGGAAAATACGACCATATTTTACCACAAACACATCCAAACAAAAAACATAACGACGCCTTGAGGCTAAAGATACTCAGTGAATTTTAGCCTAACTGTTGGTACCTCGCATAACTTTAATCCATACTTACGAATGGGCATATCATCTATGACCATATAGTACGGAAGCACGCTCGATGCATACTTAGACTATGGGGTGTGGACCAAATAAACAAGCTGAATAACAAATTCCGTAGTCCATTCAAAGGGAGAAGACAAAACCGGTTAAAATTATTGATAAATTATTACATGACTAACCGTCTGTTGCCCCAAAGTTAAAACTTGCCAGTTTCTGAAAAATGAATAAAAAATGTCAAATCAATTTCTCTTCATAATATCAGTGACCAATTATATGGTATAGACTCAGCAAACCATAATAAATTTATTACAATGGGCCCGGTCGGAGCCATTGTGAAGACAGTGTTATTCACTGACACGATTCGGGTTGAGTAACAAATACCCGTCCTCTTTCCACTAACTAACAGTTTTACATTGAGATATAGGTCGTTGACCTAAGTTTTTGAAGCGCGGTAAATGATACAAATAAAGTACGGATTTTAATTCTGCACAAATTTGTTCGGTCAAACTTGGAGCCAGCAACATTCGGGCATGATGGTTGTTTGTCTTTCGTCCTTTTCGAATAAATGAAAAACATGGACAAAGTTTAATTGGAACACGCCCTATGCTAGAAGTCAAGATTATTATTGCGATGGGATAAGTATTGCGTACGGTGGAAATGAGTCTATTCAACCGCAAGACAATATAACAGGTTCTGCACCCCCAGATGAAAAAGGAATCTGAAGTGTTTTTCATCACAGCACACCGGGCGGTAATGAATATCTTTAGCTCCAGCGTCTGTTATGGTCACTGATATTGGGGGGAATAAATTGAGGACATTTCTTCATTTTCAAGAAAAGTTTTATTTGGGGCAACAGGATAGTTATATGATTTTAAGAATTTATATGAATTTACGCTTTATTTTGCTCTCCTCCAGTGATAGGGTTACGAATCGACAGCGCAGACGGGGCAGGCCCATACATACTAATTGACACACAATAATAGAGGAATAAATGTATACTCTGCCGTGTACATCTGTTTCGTATCACACGGGCAACAGAATATGAGGTGGAACGAGGTGTTCTATCAAGTGCTGCGCCCGTGTTATAATGACACGATAGGGGTACAATGGCCGGAGGAGCCCTCCTAAAAACAATACCTCTATCCTCATTCTTAACACTGTATTCAATAAGAAGCTATTATTAGACATGGGGGAACTGTAATGGAGTTTCGGTTTAGTTTTTATATAAAATTTGACACCATATTTTCAATACAGAATTTCATGGAGAATCTGAAATCATGGGTGTCATTTTTTAAAATATGTTCTTGGGGTTTTATAAGGGGGTAAACAATAAAAAGTGTTAAATTGTTTTAAAAAAGTTATACCAGTCTGTTCGGCTGTCATACGGTTCTAAAAAGGTATAGTTTGCTATTAGACCATTGTGTTAGTACAATAGGCTCACGAAAGTTCAAGGTAATTATTATAGAATGGTTCCGATTTTGTTGAAACGGTTGTAAATGGTCATTGGGTCATACTAAATAAGAAAATGTACATAGATTCTGTGTGTCACATTTCAAAGTGAGACTTTAGAGATATGACTAGTGGTCCCCATAGACCCTGATGGACCATGCCTATTTGCCCTCTAATTATGATCAAAAACGTATTGACAAACGCGACCATTATATTTTCGGCTTCTGTACAATAAGCGAACAATGTGAACCATTTTTAGAAACAAACATGAATCTGAAATTTACCCCAGTGTGACCTTGAACCCGTTGTACCGTGTAACTCTTGTACTAAAACCTCAGGTAGGGCAAACATACTTTGAATCCTTGAAAGGTAAGAACATGATAGTACTACTTTAAAACACATGTGCCCCTTTTATATTGGCTAATGTATAACCAGTGTAAACTTGCACCCCCCCCCTGAATTCATCAAGACACATTTTAAAAAATGACACCCATGGATTTTTGGAATCCTCATGAAAAGGGGGAAGGGAAGAAAAAAGGGGGGAGAAGAGGTAGAGGAATAGGTCAAAAAAAAGGAAGTCAACAGGCTACTAATTATAATGTTACTAAAATTATGGTTTTTTTGAGTTTCACCCAATGGTTACCCAAGCTTTTTAAATTGATAAGCCACTTTTTAGTATGCGCCTCCGAGACGCATTCGGGACGCATACGAGCTGTAGGCGTCGAAGGTAGGTTCATACTTCATCGGCAGGCATCTGCCGACGCAGCTTTCGAAACATCCTTTTTCACGAAACGCGTATGTTTCATGCATCCGCTGCGGCCAAGCAGTTCGAGGACTAGCGTCGGTCGACGTCTCCACTGAAGTTACGAACCCCACCTTGTTATGGTCTCAATCACAGGGCTAAGCATCTAAGTGCAATTGAAATTGCATAAACACCTAAGTGATAGTTGAGTCCTAATAAAAAAACAAATACAGGGTGAATCAAAGGGTGCAAAAGCCCGATTGTTAATGGTAAGTTTTATTTTAAAAACTTTTTGCAAGATGTGCATATTTTGGTCGACATATAGTAGACAATACTTTAAAACCTCAAAGGTTATCACCAATCAGGTATGTTCTGTCATATGATGAATCTATTTGAACTCCTCAGAAATAAAAATGTTTCAAGTTACTTTATTTTCAAAATGATTGTATGAGTGAGGAGGACGTAGAAGTCAAGAGAGAATTATGATAGGTTGTGACTGAATTTTTTGGGTTAAATAGCGTCACATTATCCTGCATTCAAAGCTCCGAATTTTTTGGAAACTGATTTAATTAAACTGAAACGACGTTCATTGAATGGGAATCCGTGGACAGAACGCAAACCACCTACTTGATTCAAACGACTGTAGCCGGTCTATATCTAACCGATTGGAATGATCTTGCAGCAAATTAAAGATAATGAACTACGCTTTGAAATGATACCACATATGTTAGATATGTCTTACTTAAAATGGCGGACACAATCAGGGTCAAGTTTTTTTTTTTACTCACCCTGTATATATCTCTAAACATCCCTTAACTGCTTCAAAACACACGAAGCGGACCCCTGGTTAAAATAAAAGACAAGTGTATTGCAATAATTAACTCTTCTTAAATATCAATTAATGTATCTGTATTGATGGGATAGCGTGAACAGGATCTTCACAAGCATCTAAAATTCTGCTAAATGAAGTCGAATTATTACAAGGAAGCCTAAGGTGTCAAAATGCACAACAACAAAAAAATCGGTATCATCTCATCTGGGGCATTATTTTAAAATGGATAAAAATGTGAACAATGAGCAGCTTTAGTCTAAATCGGTCTAAATAGCATATAATTTTGTTTTCAATAGAAAGCCATAGCCCATATACCTTAATCCCTATATTTAATTTGAATCTGACGAACCATTTAATAAACAATTTTTACAACCAGTATTTTAGTTTGGAGCATCATAATGGGGAAAAAGGTTAGTCAAAGATTTTGCAGATGAGATGAGAAAAATACAAAGTAATGATAACAAAATCCCCGGTTTAATGAGTTGAGTGGTGGAGTCGGTGCTGATCGAGGAGTGTCTCGTTAACACTAATGTAACTAAAGAATGGTCAGAAAATTGACCATTTTACAACTGCCTGCTTAAAGAATGCTATTTGAAAATGATATTCTGCAAATTTCAAATATTGGACTTATATTGAAACTGTTTTTTCTTCCTTCACTGACACCCTGCAGTATAAGAACGACGCTTACTCGGAGTCAACTTGGATGGACACTACTTTCAGTGGCAACTACCTACTCAGGTGTGTTCATATTCTGCAATATAATTGAACAGCACCATTGTCAAGAAATGGGAGTAAATTTGACACACTTGTTGTTTCACTGTGACGTCAAGGGCTGTTAAGTTGTCTAACTTACTTCAAAAGAGTATTGTTTTATATTGTATGATGTCATTTACACTTGAACAGAGAGTCAGGATTTTCAGAAATGGTACTCATGTGGCTACGTTTGTTTAAAACGAATGGTATAAGCTCTTCATGACAAACCTTTAAACGTAGTCACACTCAGTATGAGCTAAAATATGTCCATCCCAAAAACGCATTTCATTCATTGAGATATACGTGTCCCTTTATTACAATGAATTGACTTTGCGTGCATTGGATATCATAAATCATACAAACAAAACAGATGGTGTATTTGATAAATACACTGTTGAATGGAAGCTCCATGAGAGTACCAATCTGTGCGACTAAATGCACCTCAATGATAGCAAGGCCTGCTCATCTGTCAAGTGACGTCATAGCCGTAAAGATGGGTTGGAGTATTACTTTCATTAAAAAGTAACTATTTCTTGCATTATTCAAGATTAAACCTTTTGCCATCTTCTTTGGTCGTTGTTTATTTTTTTTAATTTATTTTTTCTGTAGAAAATGGGGAACCAACAAAGAAAAAAAAATAAAAGGGAGAATTCGCTTAACATTTTTTTAATCTGCGAAAAAGGGTTAGTACCTCAGGTTTTTATGGAATATGTGTTAAACATGTTATTGTCAAAGGTATTAGTACATGGGCAGAGGTTTGCCTGAAAACTAACCGCCGATATAATCACGAATGAGGTCATCTTGTGCTATCGGCAAAGGCGTCTCTGTCGCCTTAAATCATTACGCTTTTCGACCTGGTTGTCAAATTAAGGAATATACTGCTTGAAATGTGATATTGGAGTTCCGTGTGTCGTTAGGCTACAAATGTAATTAGTTAATGCTTCTATATTGAGCTAAGACAAATTTCTAGCTTATTGAATTTGCACCACTATAGACATTGACAGAAAACTAGGAATAAACCAGCTGCTCATTGCAGGACGCGCCTGGATCTCTCTGACCAAAAAACAATATGTCTTAGAGCACGTCTTAAGTTGATTGAGTTGAATATGTAAGAGATAAAGCAATAAATTTATCTTGAGTGAAACTAAAATCGTTCTTTGTATCGAGATTATGTGACGTGACTCCGTTTGATTATTTTAAAGTAGATGCTAGGTTCAAGATAACTTTTTTGAGTTGTAATCTTTGAGTTTTCGAACTTTCATAATGTAAAGTTGCTTTGGATGGGTGAGAAATTGCACCTCAATAGTAAAAACTGCCATGACTAGGTTTCATAGCATTTATTGGGACTTTTATTTTGTTTTGTCAAAGCTTGTAGCGATTTCATTAAAACGTAGTTAATGATCAATCATGTGCAATGTAATAAGAATAATGTAAAAAATCAAACTTGAATCGTTTTCAGAAGTTTCAGGATTATATTTAAACAAAGCAAAACGTCATGCTGTTTTGATAGGGGAAACTTCAAGCAAAGAGCTCTTCTTCTTATCGTGTCCAACACTGCGGTTCTCAAATATGATCCGCCCAGACACGGGTAACAACGCCTGGGCTGCTTATGAATTCCGCAAGGTCCTCGTTTGTGCATTGTTGCTCCAGCAGTGGGCAGACCAAGAGATGTTCCATTGTCTGTGGTGCTGTTCCACAACCACAGGTAGTGTCCTGATCCGCTTCCAGGTAGCCCCACTTCTGCAAGGAAACCTCAGATCGGCCAATTCTGGTTCTCAATCTGTTGAGGCATCGCCATTCAGCCCATGAGGAGTCAGCTCCAGGTGGGAGATGCTCACCAGGTTCAATACCAATAGATGTTAGGGACGAATTCAATACTCAACTGGCGGGCGTATTCCGATTCTGTCCGGTTCCGCGCGGTTCAATTAATTCATTGAGTTTGCTGAATTACTTAATCGGATTAAAGGATTCAGAAGATTAAGCGGATTGAATGAACCGCCTGGAACCGGGCACAACTGGAAAACGCCCGCCGGTTGAGTATTGATTTGGTCCCTTACTTGGTTGATGGCAAGTCTTTCTTTCCACAAGGCGACTCTCTCCAGCTCATTAGAGGTTGGGCATTGCTTAAGAAACTCTCTCTGGATTTAAGGCGGTTGGCAGCAGGTATCTGTCCAGACATAGGGTGCTTCACATTAGATACTTGGTAGCTACGCTCTTGCATGCTCGCTACGCTAAGACGGATGTCTGGTGGAGCAATTCCTGCAGGATGTATAAGTTTTCCGTTGGTGTTGGACGGAGGTATCCTCTAATATGCCGGCAGGAGGCATTTAACGATGAATCAAGCTTCTTGGCATGGGTTGATCTTTCCCATACAAGGCAAGCATACTCTGCACATGAGTAGCACAGGGCAAGTGCCGTCGATCTTAGGGTATGTGGGCTTAGCACCCCATCTTGTGCCAGTGAGTTTGTTCAAGATGTTATTGCGTGAACATACTTTACTTTTCGTCTTCTCGATGTGGGTCTTATAAGAGAGAGTGCGGTCCAAGGTAACTCCTAGGTAGACAGTGTTATCACAGTGCTCCAGGGGTGTTCCAGACCAGGTGACTGTAAGCTGACGTTTGGCTTCACGCTTGCGTAGATGGAATGCACACACATGTGTCTTAGATAGATTTGCACGTAGGTGGTTTTCCTCATAATAAGGAGTGAGTTCATCCAAAGCCTCTTCAACAACTGTGAAGTCGGCATCTTGTGCGCTAATTCCAAGATCGTCTGCATAAATAAAACGACAGGTCCCTGCACTCCTAGGTTGGTCGTTCGGTATAGATGTTGAACAGGAGAGGTGCAAGCACACTCCCTCGTGGTAGTCCATTCTTGAGCCTACGCCATCGGCGGCTCTTCTTCGCTCCTAGCTGAACAAAGAACATCCTGCCAGCAATCCTCTGATAAGCTCAGTCAAGCGGATGTCTTTGGTGATTTCCAGAATCTTATGGATAGGCATCTGTGATTAACAGTGTCGTAGGCTGCCGACAGGTCGACGAACACAGCTCCGGTTACCATACCCTTCTCGAAACATCCTCAATATGTTGAGTTAGGTTCAGTACTTGGCTTGTTGTTGATTTGCATGGCCGAAAACCTGCTTGTTCTGGTATGAGGTGTTCGTCTATCACAGGTGCGATACGATTGAGCAGGAGACGTTCAAAGAGCTTGTAGGTATGGCTGAGGAGTGATATTGGTCTGTAGCTCTTGGGATTGGATGGATCTTTCACATGCTTTAGGAGTGCCATAACATGTGCTTTCCTCCAGATCTTTGGGAACCTGTGGCAAATAAGGCAGCAATTGTAGAGCTCAAGAAGCCATTCCTTTGCTACTGGGCCGAGATTTTTCAGCTGCTCAGTTGAGATGTTGCCAAGGCGTACTGCTTTTTCTGGTTGAAGTTTAGGAATACCGGATTCCAATTCGTCCATGTTGAAGGGGCGAGTGAAACCAGGGTCGCTACTAAACCTCTTACGGTTTAGGTTGATCTTCTTGCTGCACTTGCCATTTAGAGCAAAGAGCTGACGGTATAAATGGGACAATTTCAACCAAATAATATGTAATAATTAAAAAAAGTAAACTGTGAGGATTAAGTTGATCCTTGCTTTTAATAAAAAAATATAGTAAACTGGCACCCAAAGATGGAATTGCTCTAGAGAAAGATTAAACAATTTGCCCTATACCTTCTACCTGTGGGAAATAAGGCAGCAATTGTAGAGTCAAGAAGCCATGCCTTTGATACTGGCGCCGAGATTTTTCAGCGCCTCAGTTGAGGATGTTGTCAAGGTCTACTGCTTTTCCTGTGAAGTTTAGTAATACAGGTCCATTCGTCCATGTGAAGGGAGCACGAGTGAAACGGGGGTTGCCACTAAACCTCTTATGGTCTAGTCTGATCTTCTTGTGCTTCTTGATATTCCTTTAGAGCAAAGGAGGTTGACGGTATTCAATTGGACCATTTCAACCAAATAATAATGTATAATAAAAAATGTAACTTTAGGAGTTGTGTTAATCCTTGCTGACATAACAAAAATATATGTAAACTGGCACCCAAAGATGGAATGATCATAGGAGAGATTAAAATGACCCTATTACCTTCTACCGTGATGTGCTGAAAATTTTGGTTTACGTATATATAAAAAAACCCCAAATCAAGTCTAAGAACTGAAGGGGGAGAGATTAATTTGGTAATTAATTATTGCTTGTTGGAAAGAGGCCAAACTCTTGTACTTTAATGCATGGGCAAAACGAAGCATTCATATTTATTCAATGAATGGAAATTTAGTGCATGTGATGAAATAAACAGTTTGCAGTTGGGCATGAAGCACAATGTTTGCTGGCAAGAAATAGTTTAAACAAACGGTTCCTACTATGTGGAAAAGTATGATATGCCAAAGAGAAAATTATAATGATGATACACTTGTTGTACCACACAAAAATGATTATATGACACTGAAAAACGTTATACATCAAAATATGATTAGTTGGCATCGATTCCAAAATAAAAATCAAAACCCCAATATGTGAAGGATTTGGGGATATAACTTCGAATCCCTTAGTTTTGATGGAAACAAATTTGAAACCGAAAATATTTAATTTTCAAAACATAAAAGAACCCACCCATCCTCATGACACTGAATGGAAATTTATGATTAAAATTACCAACAAAAAATATTTCTCCACAAATTAGGTAAAGAAAATAGTGGTATTTACGAAACTTGTCATGAAATGAGAGGCATATCGAACATTTCTTATCATGTAAGCAAATTTAAAATAGTGTGGTTAGAAGTTAAAAAAATTAAATAGCCCCTATAACTATTACGTACAGTGACAGCTGTATTATTTAGCTACCGTCACAAAGGACAACAGACTAGAAATGATATAATATAAGTAAACAATGTATGGTATTGTAAATTAGCCAATTAGCAAATATGTTATGGAAAAATCCGGATTTGCCTAAGTTTTTTACATTTCGAATTACCACATTACTAAAAGGAGTGTACTTTCGATATTGCCTTAAACGTGAACTCACTTAAGCGTTAAAATGCATTATGCTCTATGCACAAGAATGACAAATAAAAAACTCTTTTAAAAAGGATGCGGGCAAGTCAAGGGAAAAGATCCATGTAAAAGGTATGGAGGGATAATTAAGATGACATTTTGTGGGAATTTGCAAGTTGGACTTTATGTGACTTTTTGCACCATACTAGACGAGGCATACAGAACGTAAAATATTTAACCACAGAGGATGGGGGCTTATCCCTCGTACATTTCGATTTTTTTTTAAAGGGAAAAATGTGAACCATCACATACTTAGATCATATACACTTTATTCGGGAAAAAATATTCAACTTGCCCATACTTACCCACCACAAGAGTGACCACTGCAGACTCACCATTTTACCAGCAGACTGGAAGCGAGAGCAATTCCGGATATTTCGCATGCGAACGGAGTCGTAAAGTTTTTTACAGGATTCGGCGCACAGTCCCAACGATCAAAAACATGTTGTTTTTAAATATTATAAGCATTCCCAAAATGTAAAGCTCCCACTGTCAGATATTGGTACCCCATTAATGTACTTCTGCTCACCCAAAGACTTTTCAAATTCGTTGCAAATGTCCTGTTTTGTCAAAAAATGGTTCACCCATCCACCGCCCACATTGCACTATTTCAATTCATATACAACTTAGAACATTCGGTACTTCGTGAAATCTTACCTGTCATTCCACAGTATTGATCGTAAATACATGTATCACATTTTATAAGAAGTATGCAACTGCAATCTATCTATACTACTAAAAAATGAGATCAAAGGTCACACGCATATAGGGTAAAGTCACACCGGGGGG
>JAMKCH010037402.1:0-13891 GCA_023653785.1 Ophioderma brevispina | reverse complement strand
TCCCTGTAGAGGATCCCCACCCCCCCCCCCCCCCACCCCCGTCACAACATCCGTACTCAATTTTTTCTTATCATAGTTTTTAGCATTATCCTGTGCTTATGCTATGTGGTTCCTATTAATAAACGTAAATAATTCCGTTAATTTCCGTATAATATTATTTATTTCTTTCTTCTCAAAACCCCGTGGGGTAACCCGTAGCATCCCACATACGACAAAGCGAAATAACATAACATTATTTCTTTCCCCACACCGTGTGCACTATAAGGAGCCTGTTATTTGCGTAACGCATTTATAGCGTCTTACGCGTATCGCCGTTGCCACGAGTAACCACCCGTCGCAACCCAACACGCATACGCGAGTTAGTAAACGCATACAACAATGGTAATTTCACCATTCAGCAAACCGAGCACAATTTTCGTTGATTTTTTCAGCCATTCTGATACGGATTTTCAAATAAATATTATACATACATTACAAACATTAGCCAACTTCTAGTAAGATGCTTAATTGTTGTATGCATGTATTCTTTGAGCTGCTGCAACAAGTTGTATTGGTCTCCATAGTAGTATTATGTTTAATCTATAGCATTTTGCATATATACCACGCTAGAGGTTTAAATTGGTTTATGTTTTCCTTTTTGGACTATTTTTTCCCATGTGTTTGGTGCAAGTGGTAGTGGACGGAAAATGTTAACATTTTTGGCAACAAGTTTACACAAATGTATTAGTTTTCATCTTTCTTGGATTAATAAGGGCCTATATAAATTGTATATAGGTTTATTTACGATGTAGTTAGCCACCATTTGCTGCTAAGAGGGGGTCCCTCTCAGCTCGAAATTTGCCATACATTTGTGATAGGCCCATGTGCTCTATCAAATTGCTTTCGCAAAAAAATTACTGTTCTAGTCATGATTAGTTTGAGGACCCAATGTTCTCTTGTTTGAAATCCAGGGTTTTGAAATACGTGTGCAAATCTGCGATTTCTGCTTCGAATAGCATACTTGCAAGGATTTTAGCACCTTTCTGTGCTTTGTGTGTGCCGCCAAATTGCATGTGTCCGGAGGGATACGTCCGGTGGGATGCTGCGTGAGATGATGCCTACGTCGGGGATGGCGGACTGTTGCAGGTTCTGATGCGAATATGTGAGGTAACGCCGGGTGTTTTCACATACTCGCAGGAACCTGGGCATTATCTTGTTTGGATGTTATGGCTGGACTGTTCGGTGTTCTGAGTGCGAGGCTGCGATTAGTACACATACTCGTGGGAACCTGGGCTTTATCTTGTGGGAGGTCATTGTTATTTGGGTCTCCATCTGTTACGGAAATGCTGCTTGGATTTCATGCTCCTACGCACACACTGATGCGTCAATGCCAGTTTTGTGTCCCTCAATTCTTTCGTCTGGAGCTAAAGTCATGTATATTTAAATTTGAATATGCACTTTAATTGAAATATGTATCTATGTTTATTTTGATATAAATACACATTCGTAATCAACGTTTAGTTGGTTGTGCAAATAGCTTGCAAATTAAATTTGTACACTTTAATGTAAAATTGAATGTTCTTTGAAAGTAAATATAATTTAGGGGAGGATAGTAGGCTTAGGAGCCTCAACCACATTTCTCCGAAAAACAAAAGATGTAAAAATTAGTATTTCGACAATTCCACTCGAGCACCGTGTTGCCCTAAACACGCCGCGATGCTGTATGATACGTGAACCGTATGTTAATATATAAAATTTTAATTCCATGTGAAAATGCATTATGCTTTGTGCATAATAGCGTTGTGGGGAATATATAAGGCCCCATGTCACTGGGGACAATGCAGAAGATAGCGAAAAATTTTGCGAATTCCGTGAAAATTACTGTAAATTTCTCAAGGATTTTCACAAAAATTGCGAGATCTGTGGTGTGCAATTTTGGGCAGTAGTTGTGAAGGGATTTTCGAAGAAGTTTGCTTTCCGCTTTTTCCCCAGGGACATGGACCTTTTGACAAAAATCAGGTTAATAAGGTTATAAGTGATGGCAAATGAAAGGCTGTTAACAGTCTCACATAAACCCCTTGGGACCGCAATTAATTGATATTTAGGGCCTACAAGCCTCTCTTTTCCGCCGTTTTGATTGAAATGCTTATAAAGACGCTGTGGTGTGTTTTGTGTTGCGATATTAGGGGTGGGACGTGGGGGTAGCTGGGGGCAGCAGATATATTAGACATAGACTGGGGTAGTGGCGCTGGACGTAGTATGTACAATAATTAAATGGATACGTCGCTTATCAAGAATGTTATAAATTAGTGATTCTTCGAAAGGTTTTATGCAAATCTCCAGGGTACAATCGGTTTGATTTTGATTTTTGGGTAGTGGTGGGTGTGTGTGTGTGTGTGTTTGTGGGGGGGGGGTGTGTGCTTGGGTGGGGTGTGTGTGGGTACTGTTGAGTACACACCATTATTTATTTCGTCTTTGTTAAGGAAGATAAAAGCCCTTTTTGTTCTGAAAAGTCAAATGTTTAAATTTTATTTTAACAAGTCGGAACTTAGGTATATTTGGTTGCAATCATCTGAAAGTGATTTTAAGATTATGTTACGCACTTTTGAAGAAAAGAAATCGCCTACGGGCCGGGCTGAGACGGGCGCTTTTAATCCTCCAGCATGCTATTGTTTTCCTTATAAGAAAAACGAGTCAAGCTAATTCCTTACCGAAACCTATACGGCTATCGATTTGTAATCGATATATGTGATGGAGCGATATGAAAATGCTTGTGATTTTGACTTTATGAAAAAAAAAAAATTCACGGTGTTTTATGCTCCCTAGGGGCCCTGGGTGACCACATACGTGTCAAAAAATGTTTGTTGTAATTTGCATTTAGGCAAATGCTAGAAAATGGACAATAGTCAAAATTGCTCATCAGCCACATGTCACTGGGGGAAGGAAAATGCAGAAAGATAGCGAAAAAAATTTGCGAAATCCGTGAAAATTACGTAATTTCTCAGAGTTCACAAGTAATTGCGAGGATCCTCTGTTGTGCACTTTGGGCAGAGTTTTAAGGATTTTCGAAGAGTTTGCCTTACTTACTCCGTTTTTCCAGTGACATGGGGCCTATTTATACCGCGATATATGAGGAAAGAAATAAGCTAATGTAAAATCAATGCACAGTGTAACTTGTCAGGTACATTCAATAAAGAATGTTGCTCTTGTGTAAGCCACCCCCCGTACACTATGCTTTTCAAAGTGAAAATAAAACCTATCAAAATACTTGGAATGTAATATAGTAATTAAAATTTAGTGACGGCCTATAAATTTTTATGAAGCAGAATATTAAATTAAAATGATTTTGTTCTTAAAATAGCATGAAACATAAATAAAGACAGCATAGGGTCAATCACCTTTTTGACCTTATGAAGCACCGGGTACTACAAAAATCAATACTGTGTCACGCTGTTTAAACACGGCCTATTCATAGCTTTTCACTAAAATAGGAAAGCAAAATCTCACTACCATGGACTGTTACTGGGAAACACACAGGTTGTAAAATCAAACTCTGCATTTATTCACAAACAGGAAGTGATATTTGTAAGAAGTCGGCTAACCCGGAGAGGGTCGCATATGTGAATAGTACTACATGTAGTACAACTATTAAACATGCAGGGAAAACAGTTCAAGTTGTTTCAATAAAAAAGTCAACACTTTTTCTTAAATTTGGTTTACAAATATGCTTTCTATCATGCCTGCAATAGAAGTAAATGCATTCAACGGGGGCGTGTTGGTGGGGTGTCTGGTCTAAAGCTGTTGATTGGCTTAGCTAGCAGCTACACACCACTTAAAATAAGTATTATTGACAAGTTACACTGTGCAATGTAAAGTAAACATCTACCATATACCCATGGTGAAAAACCCTATTGCCAAATAATCAACCAGATTGGAAAATAAGTGAATGTCTGCGAGCGTGTATTGGAAAACGTTAATATATGTTAAGGTTAATTAAAATGGTCTCTTACTTCGAGCTTGAACCTTATCAATCTAATCAAGTAAATTCAACAATTGTCCATATTTAGTAATCAAGCAATAGCCGGCAATGCTACCCAAGAAAGGAGTTCTTTCAGGATCAACAATTAAATAACACAAAATCAATCATCTATCTCTATGTCAACGCCGTAGACATGACATACCCTTTATTTGTAGCATCTCGCAGTTCTATTACGACCTCGCCGTATCACATCTGTCCAGTGGAATATAAGGATCTGTTGGCTGTCAATTGTATTGCCAAAATGCATCTAATTGCCGGCATTTCAGCCGTTGCCGGCACCGCCATTTTACCAGCATGTTGATATAATAATTATGCTACCGCGGCCGACAATTAAGAGAGCAAGGCGAACTCGGAGATACGGACTTTTATCGGGATTTGACGATCGTCGACTGATTAATGCACTACCCTTGTATGTTTATACATGATACCAGATCCGATGCGCTATCAAATTTTGTGGGAGCGGCTACGCTAGACGGCAATATTATGTAAATGGACAATTAAATTAGAGCACCCGGTGGCACAGACGTACAACATGAATGAGTACTTCGAATAATGTAGATTTTACGGCATTTGTATTTTAAATTTTACCTGGAGCCGCAACGGATAATTATGTATTAAATCCTTGGCCTTTAAATTTCACGGGAGTAATGAGAAATATATCCCCAAATAGATAAAAATAGATTACCTTTTTTTCCGAAACCCAAAAATCTCAATTTTAATGCGAGTAAAGGGGGGGGGGGGGGGGCAAGATTGTCGTCGTGATAGATTCATCTGTGAATCTTCACCGCGAACACCATCAAATAAATATTTAATTAAGAAGGAAGACAACGTGTTTTCTCATTATAGGTGATTTCTGCCTTCGGCAATCGTGATAACATAAAAGAAATATCCCCAGACGTTTTGTGGTAGACTGTTTGTCGTCCTGCCCATAAGCAAAAAGATGCTCTTTTTCTTACTGAGTTTCTGTCGGTCAGTGTTAAAATACATGGGCCACTTCGGCACATGCTTTGAGGGATTTTGAGAAACGTGGGTTACATGACATTGTTGGTAGGTTCATTGAGGACAGAGGTCATTTTAAGTCCATGACAACTTACATGACAAACAAAATGACAAATAATGCATTTAAAATTTGTCTTAAATTTATGGAATGACATTCAATAACAAACTATAAATTTTGTCATTCATTAATTTGTCATGTAATTTTAAAAAGTGAAAGTCATGCAAATATCTTATACGGTAAAAATTTGAAAGTCTGATAATTGTTAATTGGACATTACAAAAACATGTTAACTTAAATTTCTTGAATGATAAAAAAACAATTTGCATGACTAATTTTAATTTGTCATATAGGACCCTTAGTTCAACTAAAATTAAAGATAGTAACCTAAACTGTTAAATTCCCAAAATTTCAGATGAATCGGATTTTTCGTTTTGATGTAGTAAACCAGAGTAAACCTTAAAGCCACTATCAGTCATTTTTTTCAAAATTCAAAATGCCCATTTTGTCTCTTACTTGCTAGTGTTAGGTCATATCAACACCTTGTGAAAAACTGACAATTACGCATTTAAAAGCGGTCTTGAAGATGCCATTTACGACTGTTTCTAGACTTTAAAAAAAGTCGGATCCCGACTTTTATTAGTAAACAAAGCATAAAAATCATCATTTCTTGACAAATAGGGCTTGTTGCGCTTAGCCACTTACAGGGGTCTTTACTACAACAATTTCCATTACAACAATGCAAAAAATGGGCTTCGATGAAAAATAGGCGCGATTTGTTTTACATTTTGAAGAAATCGCTGATAGTGGCTTTAATGTCCTACTTTATAAGTATACCATAGGCTATAATAAAGTTTCCGGATCCATATTTGTTTTACAAAGCTGTGATTTTCTATATGAAGGATATTGAGTTTATTCAGTGATTAGTATGTGGACAAGCATTATATACGTGCAAATATTGAAGGCGGTATCCTCAAGAAATCTCTGAGTACGTTCAGCCTTTAATAATCACTGAATGTAGAACAACTCATTCTTTTATGCAAAAATAAAAAGGTATCAAAATAAAGTAAAAATATGTTTGGTTTAAAATGTAATTTTGAAATCATTCTGTGTATATCTATAGAGTGAGTGTTTGTAAAATTATGTGCTCACTTCAATACAGTTAGGGTTTCGTTTGGAGCTATCGGAAGTTATATTGGCCCAGATTAACACGCGCCAGTATTTAATAGTTACACAAGAACATCTTTCAATTTCAACGATACCCATGACAACTTCGATATTGATAAGGCCCTTCAAACTTGATTTTTGAGATTCCCGTCCTGGGGTCTTTGCTAAGGAACGCGGGAGCTGTTTCACTGAATGCTGCGTTTCTCAACATGGGGTCGCGGGCGAATGAGAAAGGGGTCAATGAGAAAACTAACTTTTAAACAATCTCAAATTTCAAAAAAAGTAGAAATGAATTGATAAAAGCAAAGGTGTTCCTGGTCAATTTACTAATGTTGTTTAACCATCCTATATGTGAGGAACATTGGATTGTAGATTTTGGCGCAATACCGAGTAACAAGCGTGTGGGGAAAGTGTTGTAAAGTGTCAGGGTACCCCCGGTAATCATTTCAAAATGGGGTCGCGGGCAATAAAGGTTGGGAAACCTCGTTGTAATGTCTGATTGTTTCATAGCCAGTTCACATTTTTTCCTGATATATATGCACCCATATCATTCAACGATGGGTGATTTAATGCATTGCTTAATTTGGATGGGCAAGTTACAATCATTAAACAGTTTAAAGGGACATTCGGATATTTTGTGGGAAAGGCGCCCTCAATATTTTAACAAAGCCAGATTTTAATGTACACCTTGCATTTTGTGATTTTGACTTACTTGTAAACTAACAAATACTCAAAACGAAAACGGGAACGCAGATCTTTTCATTGTGAAATCAGAGCCATTTTCGTGTTAAATGTATGCATCCAGACAGTGAAATTAACAAAGTATCCTTTTAAAATAGCATTAGTAATTGAAATATACAAAAATACTCATCATATTATAATGAAAATAGATTATAGTATTCAACTAGTACTCATACTCAAAATGGGAAGAGTAGCTGCACGCGAAGGTTATGTATCATCGTGTTGCAGGGAATGGTTTCGCTGCTGCTGCTGTCGATGCTGTTCAGAAGAAATGACAATTAGAAGGTGGTGGTGGTTGTGGTGGTGGTTGTGGTGATGATGGTTATGGTGATGGTGGTGGTAATGATGATGATGATGATGATGATGACAATGATGATGATGATGATTAATATGGCAATGATGATGATCATGATCATGATTAATATAACAATTATAATGATGATAATAATGAAGACGACTATGCCGATGATGATGACGATGACGACGATGTCGATGATGATGATGACGACGACGACGATGACGATGATGATGATGATGAGGATGAGGATGATGATGATGATGAGGATGAGGATGAGGAGGATGAGCAGGATGAGGATGGGGATGATGAGGATGAGGATGATGATGATGAGGAGGAGGAGGAGGAGATAAAATTTGTTTGAAACTCGAAGTTTAACACAATCCTCAACACAAAGCCATACTTACATTAGTGAATTACTATTTTGGTACTTCGTTATCAGCAGAGCCCATCAAGTAGGAAATCCTGTCATTCAGGATATTTTAGCTGGCATCCACAAGTCCCCGCCCCTGGATCGATGTTGGACACCAGAAGCACATTGATTAAAATGGCTTACATGTGTTTTACCAACATTGATTTGTGGGAGTAGAAAGGTTTTTGAAGAAATAGGGAAACAGGCGACCAAAATGATATATGTTTTCTTTTAGGAAAATCTCAAATTGTTCACTTAACTTATGTAACTAAGGGCTTTCCGAAGGCAAGCTGAGCTTAAGGAGGTAGTCTGCATAAGTATCATTTACATATAAATACAACTGAAAGTTGGTAATTCTCGGAATTCGCAATACGGTGCGTCGCCAACGATTGCCTCGGAGAGGCGATGTTTTTCCGATGCATCATGGGAAAAAGTCGACTTCCGGAGCGCATGTGTGTTATTTATTTTAGCATAACCAAGCCCACAAAACCTCTAGTCACCGGCATCGATCGATTGTTATTATAGAGTTGAAATAAGCTTTTTTTAAGAAGTTTTTTGCCAGATTGATTTGTATATAGCTACGTGTATTGTATTGTGATACAGAATGAAAAGTTACTGGTTCGAATCCTCCTGAAAATATGCTTTAACTTTAACAGCACTATCAGTTATTTGCTATATCAAAAAATCATCAAAAATCATATTTTTGCATGTTTGTAACAAGTATGGGTATCCTAACATAACACTAAAAGTGGTAACACCAAGAACAACCTAATAAGGACAAAATCAGATATTTTATTTTAAGACTTATCATTTACTTTTAAGCTATTCCTGCGAATTTCAAATAGTCTGACTCTTTAGGATAGATCACTGATAGTGTCTTTAATTAGTCTTAATATTTTAGAGTAAGAAAAATTAGAATCAACTTTCAAAAACGGTCCATAATTTTATGAGAAATTTTTTTCTTACCTATTTTATCAAACTTACTTTGTAGGTTGAAAGAAAAAAGGTCAATTCATGCAAGGACTAACATTTTTTAAATCTGGGTCTAAAGTTTAGACTCCCTTTGAGAATACCAGCCTAACAAAAAATAATGATATCAATAACAATATTTTTAAGTTTAATAGATTTTTCGACTTTTAGGAGAAAAAACTTTGTCTTAAAAAATAAAACCGGCCTTTAACAACAAACAATTTATTTATTTATTCAGGGACTAACTGAAACCTTGCGATCAAAACAGAGATTGAACCCACAATATTGGGGTCAGTGAACAACTTCAAAACAAGCTAAACTACGCATTTTAACTTACCATACTTATTGTACAGTGATTGAGGATATTTCGGTTATGAAGGACTTTCAGTGTTCATGGATAGGGCCAAATGCATGGATTAACTTTGAAATGAGTAACTGTTTGTTTTGTTTTTCTGACAAGGGCCCGAGTGTGCATAATTTTGGATTGGCCAGAACAAGTATTAGGTGGCTATATAATAGGCATTTACCCGTATACAGAAAAAAAGAGTTGCGAGGTGAAAACAAACCAAAAGAGTTGAGCAGCCACGCCACGGTAACACATGTAAAGCGGCAAGATGTTTTGAAAAAAAAATTACCTTAACTTTGGAAATAGTGATATCATCATGTTTACACAAAGACGTCATCTGTTTCAGTTTCTAAGCATTTTGTTGTTGTTTAGCTCTTTCAATCCCAATATGGATCCAGTTGTAACACATACACAGTGGTTTTGAGAAATGCATGACTTGCCAAATAGACTCCAAATGGCAAGCCATCTCAAAACCACTGACCTAAAACTAGCTTTGTTGGGCTCATTGAAATTCATTTTTCATGTTGATTCCAAATATTCTTATGAAAATGCCTCATTTTGAAAATTTTGGGGGAAAATTAGTTAAACTCCGAAAAATTTAGTGGAGCTCCAACGTTCTACACTTCAAAAACTGGGGTTTTAAATTTAACACCATGGGTGTTAATTTTAACACCCTCCTGGAATCAATAAGGGACTGCACACACTGGTGTAAGATTTATACCATTTTGGTGTTAAATACCACCATGTTAGTGTTATATTAACACAAATTTTGGTGTTACAATGTATGATATGACACTGCTTGGTGTTAATTTTACACAACCTGTAGGTATTAAGTATTTTTAACACTACCGGTGGCAAGTTGACCCTATTGGTGTTAATTTATCACCCTTCTGGAATCAATACGGAACCGCACCCTCTGGTGTTAATTCAGTAACACTAAACTTTGGTGTTAACATTTGTATTTGTAACGTCTGACATTTTAGTAGAAAATGTTTTTGTTATTTTTGCTTCTATTGTAACTTACCTCTAACATTCCATGAACAGATCACCAAAATGCATATTTAAAATTGTGCAGCAACACCTATGGTGTTAAATTCTAGATTTCAATGAACACCATAAACTAACACCGATAAGTTTGACACTGGCTTGGTGTTAACATTTTAACACTCCGGTTTTGTGATATAGTAGGACCCCAAAGGGTTAATTCCAGCGAAAGTTAAAGCCGCGCTGAACTCTTGATAGGTAGATTGAGAAAGCTGTTCGTTCACAAGTCGAGTGAGAGCTTGTGAGAGGTCGGCGGGCCTGCGTTAAGGATTATGCCCAATCCCCAGTATTTGAAAACCAGGAGTGTGCGACCTATTATCAGCTGACTTATGCTGCAAGACATGGAAGAGTGAGAAACGTTTTATTTCAACAAATCATAAAAGACAATGGTTGCTTTGCGTATTTTGATTACTGTAAAACAATTTAATTTCACGGCAACTTAATTTAGCGAATTAGCAAATCATCATATTTTTGCAGCAATTTAATTTCACTAATTTGAATCAACCTGCTATGTTAGACTATAGTAATTCATCTTTATTGGCGGCAATTTAATTTAGCGATTTGGAGGTCTTAGCAAAATTAGCGAAATTAAATTGCTAGCGAAATTTACTTGTTTTACAGTATAACAAACAAAAACAAGTTAGGTTATACATAATCATAATAATTATGGATTCAGTTGTCAAATATCAAAGCATGTTTTAGTTGACTTAAGGAGTTGCGAAAAGGGGTGGCACGAGGGGGGGGGGTAGTACTCAAGTGCATACGGGTGAAACTTGACTGGAGCTTTACGACTCCAGGGCATTCGGTGACAGAGAACATACAAAAATAGTGGTCTTTGGGTGAAAGCAATTTTGCCCAGAAATAGGGGTTTGAGTGACAAATTGGCTTTTATGTGAAATTTTCCAACATTTTCAAAAGAGTGGAGGTCTTTGGGTGAAGTTGTTCAAAATTTTCAAAAACAACGGGGATTTTTGGGTGGTAAAGATATTGAAAATGATGGTCTAAACAGATATAGACCAAGGGGCGTGAGTACCCCGGACGATTACCCCAGATGAGTATATATCTTTGATAACTTATTTAAGACAACTATAAGATTAGCATTGTTACATGAGGCAGAACTGCAATGTTCCTAATCACATGTTTTGGTGTCCCCCATTAAACCATTAATTTTGAAAGCCTTTTTTAATATTGGGTATTTTACACTCTAAAACTACCTATTCAAAATAATAAGGTACCTTCTCTGAGGGGCACTTAATAGAATTCTTGACAAAATTGTCAAAGGTTAAATGGAAATTTTCAAATGTTTTGAAAATATCTGTAGCTGGCAAATGCATACGAGAGATCTAATTTTTGTCATCGTACATGTCATATGGGAATTTGCATTTGACCTTAGACAATTTTGACAAGAATTCTATTAACGTTGATTAAGTGTCCCTCAGACCAGATTTTGAATAGGCAGTTTTTAGAGTAGGAATTAGCCTGTTTTAGGAATGGCAAGCTAGACTGTTAGTTGACATTAAAGGCTGACTCAGAGATTTCCAGACGATGACGCCCTCAATTTGTTAACAAATCATATTTTTTGCATCTACATAATGCTTGTCCATAAATGCTAATCACTGTGTGAAATAGCTAAGTTTAAATCGATTTCCTTCATATAGAAAATCACTGCGACACTAATACTTCGATACTACATATAAATGTTTACTACATCAAAACGAAAAATCCGATTCATCTCAAACTTTTGTATTAAGCGTTTTAGGCGGCTACATTTAGTTCAAGTTGACTATTCAATAACTACACAAAAAATAATTTTGAAATCTCTGAGTCAGACTTTAAATGGATTTCTTTATTTAACTTATTAGATCACGGATTTATTCATCATGATCATCAGATTGAATTCAATAAAAAAACTTCCAAACATCCCCTTTGTACTGGTCCTAAAATTCCTAATTGGTTATTGTTACCCTGCTATGTATCAAGACTGATGAGAGTTAATAATCATTAGTATACTGTAGTAAAGGGGGGTGACTCGATCATCGTCCAATTTTCATATTATGTTTCTCTTTCATGATGAAATTGAACGTAATCATTAAAACATCCAGACAAAATATTGGAGTAAAATCAGTTACAGCTGTCGGTTGGTAGAAGCTCTACCAAACAGCTCGTAGGACCAGTGAAGTGTGTGTAAGCGATAGTGTGGTTGACAACATGTGGAGATATGATTTTGTTCATAATATTATATCAAAAGAAAATATTTCCCGCCGGCTTTGATTTCACCTGAGTAATGAAAAACATATGAACTTTCTTCTGATAAAACCAATCCCACTTCTTGATGGGGTGAAATTGGGGGACGAGCTTGTCAATCCGGTCTCACCTCACCTTTACCCGTGTTGGGTAATTACTTGGAGAATAAGCATTATGTTTGTACACGTCATTTCAACAATAAAAGTTAGACATACATTAATACGAAAGACAAGTCATAGTATGGCTTGTAAGCAGGGGTGACTATTAAAACAAGACCCAAGGCCCCAAACCAAAAGACCAAGACCCCACTCAACATTAAAACAAAGACCCCCTCAACTATAAACAAAGTCCCATCCTAACTATAAAACAAAGGACCCCCTCAACTACAAAACAAAGACCAGTTAACTAATTAAAACAAAGACCCCCTCAACATTAAAACACAAGACCCACCTCCTAACTATAAAATCAAAAGACCCCCTTCAACTTAAAACAAGACCCCCTCATCAAGATAAAAAATAAACAGCTCCTCAACTATAAAACACTGACCCCCTCAACTATAAAACAAAGACCCACCCTAACATAAAACAAAAAGACCCCCTCAAACATATAAAACAAAGGACCCCCTCAACTATAAACACAAAGAACCCTCAACTATAAAAACCAAAGACCACCTCAACTATAAAACAAAGACCCCCTCAACTATAAAACACAGACCCCCACTCAACTTAAAGCAAAGACCCCCTTCAACTATAAAACAAAGACCCCCATCAAACTTAAAACAACGACCCCCTCAACTAAAACCGATATTACAATTTCATTAAATATCCAATTGCCATTCATTTTGCTACAGTGATTGAGCTGAAACCGGTTATACTCAAAATTATGTCACCGATTTCACCCCTCGTGACAAGACTTTGAAAATGTAGTAAAGGAAATTTGAACACTTTCGGTAAAATTGTATGCTTAATTTCCAACAACCAACAATAGGCATACTCAACAAAAAAAACAAAAAAATGGGGGGGGCGTCTTGAAAATCATTTCATTTTGATGCACTTGTATTATTATTACATCATGTTAATCTGTCTAAAGAGTTCCTTCGATATCAGCGTAGATAGTGTCTCGATGTGATTTGGGTAAATCTGAATTTGGGATCACCGGAAGATCCAGGTCTGCATAGCCAAGCCATCCGTCGAGGCCACATTCAGGATGTCTTTTGGTGTTGCTTCAGTTCTCATATTGGTCCGACTCTAGCTGCAGTAACTGAATAACCAGTGCATATTTGGTCCCTATCTGGTTTCGACATAAACCGGATAGGGATTCTTCTTTCTGGTAAACAGCACCAGAAGATGCCTGGTTTTCTTGGGTAGGTGATGATGTTGGTAATTTAACGAATGTCTCGAATTCAAGTGCTTTAATCGATTGAATCTGGGGCATATACAGCGAATGTTCTGGCGTCGTTATGGAGCAATTTTGATCATAGGGTAAGCTCGTAATCAGTCTGCAGTTGAACTGGTCTCTTTTCCTCCTTTGTCGCATATTAAGAAAAGTAAAGCAATGACCAAAAAGAACCACAATCATGGCAATTGAAAGCGCAATGATTAATATTGAAGGAATCTTTAGATCTAACTTTATAGGCGTCTGTTACGCTCTTGATGTAG
>JAMKCH010037401.1:0-14457 GCA_023653785.1 Ophioderma brevispina | reverse complement strand
CCGGATGGACCTGTCAATCAAGCATTTTCGAACAACAGTTTTGGAGTCGTTGCATTGTTGGTAGGCTTCCTAGGCGGTGGCCTTAATATCATGGGAATGATGGCAGTAAGTAGCTAGTTTTGAAGTACCCGAAGTTGATTTTAGATTCTAGAAAAAAAGTTAAGTAGATTTACTTTCTAAAAGTTTATTCCAGTTCCATCAATTTGTATATAAATGGTCTGGAAAAGAAATCCAAGTTCAAGGTAAAATGTTCATTGCCCGGTTCATTGCTGTATTCACTCTTTTTGTTCATTTAAAGAAAATATTGCTTATATAGTATAATAGTAATAAAGAATTGGACAACTCATAATGGATGGTTATTTTGTCAGCCTAACAGTCAACATGTTTGTTTAATTAAGAATCTCGAGATTTCGGACAAAGCTTATACAACCCCTCTCTAATACAGTATTTTAATCATTGAATAGGTTCATCAGGATTGGTAGTATAGTAGGCTAAATGATTCATTTAAACTAATCCATTAATTTCCACTTATGTGAACGTTTCGGCAATGCCTTTATCAACACTGTAATGAGACTGACACTGCTTGATGTCTCTTGGCGACGATGTTGGTGTTGCCAGTTGATTTTACATCCAGTGTTTTCAGCAGGATCGCATCATAAATGTGATTTAGAAAATATTTAGAAAAGATCATTGCCAAAGAACAGAACAAATACAAACGCCGGATCAAAGAGGTTATAGATATAAGGAAAAAGGGGAGCTCCACCATGAATAGGGATGAAGGACAATATTTTCTAAATCACATTTATGATGAGATCCTGCTGAAAACACCGGATGTAAAATCAACTGGCAACATCAACATCGTCGCCAAGAGACATCAAGCAGTGTCAGTCTCATTATAGTCCACGCAATCTATGAAAAATACTAGGTACACCTGGATAAAATTGCTACAGAAGGGTTTCTTGCTGTAACTAGCAGTAAAAGACCTCCCAAACAACATATCAAAAAGGTAGAAAAGGGGAAGCCTGGCAAGACATGCTAATTTGCATTTATCTTACCTGGACGTATACACCCATATTTCGACAAAGGTATATAGCTCATAAATGCATGTTTAGGGGAGATTTCCAAATTTTCTGTTTGTTTTTGAACATGTTTTGCATGGCTATGCCTGCAAGGTGTGTAGCACTTGCAATTGATACATTAAAAGTGGAAAACGATGGTTATTATTCAAGATGGCCGCATTTTTCCCGCCAAAATTAATTTTGCATTCCAGATGATTTGTCAGACTGCAATCGGGATGGAGAGATCTTTATCAGAGAGTATCTATTGAAACACATTAGGTCAATAGTGCCGGGGGCACTCCCTATGCGAAGTGATAGGTATATGTGCCTCGGTTAGGTGAAAAATAGGGTCCTTTCCCGGGTGTGTCCTTGGTGTAAGATATTCATGAGTTAGATAGAGTAAAGACTCTTTTACGGAATAAAGCTGTACAATCCTTGTAATCCTTTGATCCTCTTATAGAAGATTTCATGCTAGGCTAATTTCGTGATGTCTTACATGAAGAATGAACCCTTTCCCGGGTCCTTTCAGATAAAATGAACCCAACAATACGGGGTCATTCGGTACACAAATTGGACATAAAAAATAGGGGGTCAATCCGGTATGGAAAACTTTACAGAATCTGTGCAATGACGGTATAAAACCTCGAATTTAAAAAAAATAGAAGTGCCGCCCCTCTTTTCCATAGTTTCATATTGGCCATGAAATTATAAATTGCTGCCATGAAATTATCAAACTTGTTAAAAATGTGCACGTAGGCTGCGAAAAGGCGGCATCACGCATAAAATGCGGTCCAGCATTCAGACGTCTCAAAGTCAAGCATCTCACATCTCTCCGGTTATGTCTCTCTTTATATTATTTTCTATAATAACCAAAAATAGGCAAAATGGCACCTAGGTTTTGCAAATAGCATGTGATTGCTTTTGCCATGCATGCTTGTACCTTTTTCTAACTCTTTTATGATATGGTCGTTCGGGGGGGTTGTACAACCAGTTACAGCAAGAAACCTTCTGTACCAATTTTGTCCAGGTCCATACGGAGATTGAGTGGACTATTAACAGTGTTGATAAAACACACAGCGATTGCCGAAACGTTCAACGTAAGTGGAACTTAAATGGATTATTTAATAAAACTCTTTTCAACCTAGTTCTGTAAATCATTTTTAATGTTCAGCCTTATAATGGTCGATAAGGATTTATTCCCAGCTAGCTGAAAAGACATTTAACTTCAAATGTTTTGTGGAGGCGTGGTGCATTGTAGGTGAAATTTGTAGAGACTAAATGATGTATTAAAACCACCAAACATCAGTTCGTATAAGTGGTTTATATCCTTAAACTCATTTCATTAAAAAGATAAACCAAATGGTTAGCACTGGTATACGCCATGAAATTTTACAACCCAGAAAATATCAAGTCTGTTGCGGCACAATACTCTTTTCTGGAGGAAAACGGGCGTGGGGATGGGTGGTGGTGGGGGAAGGGGGGAGTGATTTTTTGGGGGGGCCAAAAGTGAATTCGGAGGGGGTGATATCAAATATTGGAGATTTTTAAACCATTTTTGGCCCCCAAATCGCTGATTTTTGTCAAATTGGTGATTTTTGGCCCCAAACTGCATTCCCCCCCAAATCCGTCATTTTTTTTTTCTTTTCGGCCAGATGGGGCACTACCTGGGAGAAGAAAACAATGAAGAGGGATGCCCCATGACTCCCTGCCGCCGCCACTGCTAAAGTAAGATACTACCTTTTTACTATGACGCAACTCCAAAAATTACGAATCCCACGTACGAATATTTTCTGATAATTACTCAAATATTCCAATAAATACAACGGCCCACCTACATTCTTCGAATATGGTGATTGCGAAAACCGCTTAGAAAACGGTAAGAAGAAACCGCATGGATTGATGCAAAGTGACTGATTCTAAAAAGCCTGATTTGAGAAATTGTATCATTTTCATTTGAGGTAACATTCTTTTTTTTTCAAGGGGATGGTGAAATGTTTAACCTTGGTAGTCAAGGAATACAGAATGGTTCTACAAGGCCCCCGTTGGGTACTTACGCAGCTTGCTATTGTACTGAGGGGTAGTTTAAACGCAATCAAATTATTGAATCATTGATCATAACTGCACGATTTCTACGTTAAAATCATTATTTTGTAACGCAGGGAGGGGACTTACCAAGTTTAACAAAATCTGAGTTTTGAGATCTTTATTGCAGTTATTTTTTTCTCTTTCAATAATCAAGGCCAGATCCAAACACTTCAAAAGAGGGGCCAAAAATCAAAATTCAAAAATTGTTTCGGGTCACTTCGATCGCTGGTAGACCAGATTTTATTTTCGCGGAAGCGCGTTTCCATGAGAACATTATATACTTATCTCTGTTCTTCTATCGACTAGTAGGGTAATAAACGAAGATCCTCTTCTCAAAGTTTGGGAAAGAATGTTTGAAGAATTTTCTATAGTTGAACGATACTCGATTCTGATTGGGGGTCCAAGAAAAAGTGGGAATTTTGTAAAGTAGGGATGAAAATTAAGTAAGGGTACATTTGATACAGGTCAAATTGTGTTGAAATGACCAAAACATTGTGTTGCATTATTAGGATTAAAAAGGTATAGTTTGCGTAGGTTTGACCTTTAGTTATATAGTAAAGCATGTTAAGCAAATATTAACTGGCTAGTAAACTATACGTGAATGGTTAAGGTCTACAATGTCCATCTGTGTCGCAAACGGAAGGAATTTTGTAACTAGAATAATTAATATAGGGATACCGAAAATAATTCAACGGCTGTGGAAACGGCTCCATTCCAAGATGAAATAGCGCCCTGTAGTATCTATGTCATTCTTAGTTGTTTTTTTATTGGTTCAGACAAGTCAAGGGTGAGATTGAGTCATTTTTTGAGGTGGCACTATGTCATCATGTACGGACATAAAACTTAGGCATTTCCAGCTCTGCGGTTAAGTACAAATCTATGATCCCAATTTAATTAAAAATCGGTCATTTTATGATAAATACGCATTTCTGAGCATTTGTCGTTCGCAGGTGTAGTTTTTTCTAGACAATTCCCAACATAGCTGTGGAAAAAATATCAATTTGTGAAATTGGGGGCGTCTTCAAAAAAATGTGCTAATATGCTTTAAGTTCGACGCTTATCTGATTTTGTTGAAACTGGTGTCAAACTGTTAACCTTCCTTATTATTTTAACAATGTTTGCCATGGTTGCATAAATAGAGGGTTTAATGGTAAACATGGGTCTACATGGGCAATTGGGATGTCACTACAACTTGACCTCAAAACTCTATGACGGAGCTGCCACCAAAGAGTCAAAATGTTTTAGTATGACCCCCCCCCCAAAGCAATAATTTGACATTGGGCATGGATAGCAAATTAGCCCTGTAATAATTGCACCCTTATGTAATGTCCCCACATTTCAGAGGGTGGACCCTCCCAAGTAGTTGAATCAGCAAAAACATCACAAACCTTCGCCTCAAAAACTTTGCGGAATAAACGATCCTCATAACACCCCTACTATTTTTTTTTGCTCCTATCTCTTCAATAAATCTTAAAATAAACATACTCATTACATATTAAGGTAAAACAATAGTTTGTTCAAAAGCTGATGGGTTTTTAAAACGAATGCGGTACGCACATGTTTTTAAATCATAACTTTCATTCGCTCACTCATAAAATATTCAAAGTTCTTCGTTCAAAACACACGATAAGATAAGTGGAATGACCCAAACCGCAAACAAAGCTCCGGCAGTTAGGTGGTCACCTAGGAACTGATCAGAGGCAAGGATCTATCTAGTATTATCTTTCAGTATTTTAAGTGGAGATAAAAAAATGTCCATAAGCCAGTCTGCCTGCATGGAAGGTACTTGAAACTAAGTGGACTGTTGGACCCAAACCTCAACAAAGCTCCATTTCGGGCAGTTAGGTGGTCACCTAGGAGCTGACCAGAGGTATGGATCTATTCTAGATATTATATCTTTTCAGTATTTTACTTAAGTGGAGACAAAAATTATATTGTGAGTAAAAGTTCGCATCTTCTTCTTCTGATGCATTTTGATGACTTCAATAACTGCATTAATAATGTTTCAATCCAACTACAGTAATATGAGAACACAAAATAAATTGATGATTTATAAACTTGAAATGTCCTAAAATTTGAATTCAGAAAGAGTTAATTATGAAAAGTGTAGAAAAATATTAAAATAAAGACTAAAACTATTGACATTAAACGGAAGATTACATTTCACCCTGCCAGTGTTGTTGAAAAATACTGCCGTGCTAACGAATCACAAAATAGTCTCTTACACAATAATAAACTGGTGCTTGATGCCATACATATTTAGGCTATCAATAGAAACAGCATAAAAACAAATGCTGGTAACAGTGAAAATTGCCGGGAATATAAGTCGGGGTTTTAATCACTTGATACTGCTTCCAATATTGTGATGTTGCTGGCCAATTTCAAGAAAAAAGTATCATTCAAAGGATGGGGTTATTATGGACAAAATTTCAGAACTTTATTGGTCAAATATCTAAGGACATTTCTGGCAAATTATTTAATTTCTGTTTTCTGTATTTTTTTTAAAAGTCGATTGAGATATTCAGAAATCGTACTCGTACGTTTTTAAGCACTTTAGGGACTCGGAATACGGACAAAATACGGCAAAATCGTACTAGTTGGCAGGCCTGAAATCAATTTCGAGAGCTGCAGATCACTTGAATCGGGAGTTTTATTTTTCACAAAATCGGAGTTATTTCTTTTTTTGAAAACAATTTAAAAAGTTTTTTTTTTTTCAATTTCCGCAAATATTACAAACGCGTTGCGTCAAGCTTTGAGACAAACGATATTTTTTTTTGGCCTAACAACAATAAACTTCAACCACGATGAACAATTAATAAGAAATATGTATTATGCAAATTCAAATTGTCTGTGGTTTAAACATTTCAAGTACGGATGAACCAACATTGTGAGAATTTACTTGAATTGTTCTTAAAAATTTGAAAAACTACTGCAGAATACATACTTTTTAAATATTTTTTGTTAAAAAGGATTACTCTAGTTGTGATAACAGAACGACCAATGGTGGTAACTTTGACCGTTCGCTCAGGGTTTCCCCTCTAGCTTAATCTACCAAGTAATTACCAACATCTATCGCAATCGCAAAGCCATAAAGGCCAGAAGTATTGCGCTCGCGTTGCGGACATTTCGGCAACCGCGTTGCGAGAAAGTACAAACGAGTTTTGTTTGGGCCGGCCAGCTTAGCTGGCGGAACCACTTAGCAATCTGTTATACGTGTGTATGTATGTGTGTGTGTATGTTGATTTGTCACAATTTTTTTTAAAGTTTTTTTTTTTAATTGACCTCATTGAAAAGTTGAACTTAATTGGAACCAAACTTCTGTCTAGGTGCACCATGGGATTCCCTCCATATGTTTGTGATGTCAAAGGTCATGTTGAGGTCCACGGTCATGTGGGTGAAGTTAAAACTGGGCATAAAAATGTAAAAAAAAAGGTCATGTGCCATGGGTAAAGTTCATGTGCGGCCCATAGCTATATTCTTTGAATATAGCAGCGCGAAAGCCGACTACCGCGAAATTCTAGTTCTCATCGTTTCCTTTACAATAAACGATGAAATAATAAGGGTCAAGTTAATTTGAACAACAGTAGAACCACTAACTATGATTGCATCGGAACAAATGCTCGGCATTGTATTAGTAAGGAATAAAGTATGCTGCCCAAACCTTACATCGTTAATTCAGTTGTTTGAATATAATAATAATCAAATAGATAGGGAAAGTGAGCATGTTACGCTGTCCTCTACAATTCCGATTCATTATGATCACATGTACCGGTATCGCTCCAACATTCGATGGTAGGACGGCTACTAGTGTCACGAGGGAGATCTATTAATTATTGATTGCAATTAAGTTTGAGGATAAAGTTAACCTTGAAATTCCAATCAAACGAATAATTTATATTGGTTTTGTTACAATCGTGTAAAATGGCTGAGATTAGAACTCTCGAAGATACGACAACTTGCATCTATCAAGTTCAATTGGTCCACGGCTGTGTGGTACAAGCGCTACTCCCGTTTGATTGATTTTTGAACCAAAGAGGGTTTCTTCTCTGACTGAATGGCGATGGGTCCGCGTGTGTTTAGTGTACAGGCATTGTAGCAGCGACTGTAGTGAAGAGTGATGCGCTTCCGGATAAAATAATTTGAATTTTGCACACAAGTACTTTAGAGGGCATTGGTACCCATAAAATTGATGGAAGCACTTGTCCAACCCCCCTTATGGCTCCCGCGTGGGTTTCATGGTCAAGTTACACAGGGTCAAAATTTAAAATGTTCCGAATGTGTTAAAAAGCAACTAAGTGGTGTTTTGTCTGGTTACAAGGATTCCAAAAAGTATACTTTACACTACCTATGCTTATAGTTTCGGAGGTTTACGGGGTAAAAAATGGTGGCCAAAGTCAATTTTGGTGTGCAATGGTCAAAGTTAAAAGTTGCTTTAATTCATTAATTGTGGTGCACATTGTTTCCCTAGTTTAAAGATTGAAATAAGGAAATTTGCCATATCTATTATGCCTTATTTTCAATTTATACAAAAATAGGTCACAAGTTCAATAGAATTCCCTTAGCTGTCAATAGCTGTTTTTCTTCGCCATTTTTGGTTAATAAACAACACGTAAGATGGTTCAAAACTAGTCCCGATATTTCATTCGATGAGCTTAACCAACAATTTGAATCAACATTTTTCAAAAAATGGAGCAACTTTAATTTTGTGACCCCGTACAAACCAAAATTGATTTTTTTTTACAATTTTAACCGTTTTACCCATAATTCCTAAACTATAAGTCCCAGGTAGTATAAACTATACCCTTTTGGAATCCTTTTAACCATACAGACATCATGGATGTGCTTTTTTAACCCAATCGAACATGTTTAAAAAAATGTACCTCTGTATAACTTGAAATCCAAGCTGGGGCCATGAAAGGTTTGTGGCCAGTGGACATTTTTTTATTGATAAACGCATCATTACCCTTTTACTGTACAACAAAGATTGACATTAGGGCGAAACATCTATTTCCTCTTAAAAGAGAACCCGTACACGGATACTATTTATACATTTTGTTTTTTATACTCTGTAAAAGAATTATTGACCACATATCGATGTGGTTTCAATCGAAAAAACCGAGTTTATATTAACTATAACAATGAATTAAAACCATCTGTCTGCCCATGTGGTATTTAAAATTCGCGCTATTGTATAACGTGTTTATGCGATACGTGGCACGTTTTTCATCACACTTCAGTATAATATACATATAACGGTTCACGTGTGAAGTTGTATGACACTACTGTGGTGCCGTCGGTATCGCATAACACGTTACATATCCATATCCCTAGCGCGAATATATATTTTTATTCATTTTTATGGTTAGTATGATCCGTTTTTCCATGAAACCACTCGATATGTGTTCAATATTATTTTTATAGCGTATATTTTATAAGTTATGTGTCGGTTGTGTAGTACGGGTTCTCCTTTAACGTCGAATAGTTTAATGATGAATAAACAAAAACCATATTAAGTTAACCAACGTCCCTTACACTTAAGTGACTGGGGGCGGAGGGTGTCTATGGGACACAAAATTTGTTTTGTTGGTGCTGGCCTTAGGTGCTACGGAAAGTCGTTTGAGTTATTTTTAAAAATCAAAGAACGTAGCCATTTTTTGGCGATGTATGTCACACATACATGTAAGTATATTAACAATACATCTCACTAACCTTTATGTGCTAAAAACAAACATTTCATTGTGGAAGTTGCTAAACCGTTTCCTAAAAGCTCTATGGGAAAATGCCGTGTATTTTTGCAACACCGTAAAAATACAAGATTTGTCTATACTGCAAAGTTTGTGTAAACTTTATGTAATCTGGTTCTTCTAGAGTAGATATCCATAAAATAAGTTTTCAACACGTTTTGATGTAAGCACAAGGCTCATGGAATTTTCCGTCTTTTTGCCCATTTTCCGTGTTTTGAAAACAATGTGGTTGCCCCTAATTTTGCAGCCCAAATAATAAATTTCATTTCATTGCCGAATTTAGTGTTCTCTTATGACCGCTTTACATTTGGTATAAATTTAGTGAAAAAATGTGCTTCGAGAAGGGTTTCCCTGAGGAGGGGGTTCCATGGAACCCTCCCCTGGGCACTGACAGGAAAAAAGTGAAAACCCCTTGGTCACTAGTGTTTACTACCATTTATTCCCACTTTTCAAAAATACGAAGCGGATTGCTATACCAAAGGAAATTTGTTTGATTCACCGCAAATGGAGCTACGTTTTTGAATTTTCTTGATAGATCTCTATTAGATTCAATCCATCAATCATGTCACCTCTATTACTTTTTCGAAGGTATTGGCATGCATTAGGGCATGTGCAGTGAGTGGAAATTAAAATTCCACGCTAAATCTTAATCTGAAACAGGACCGAGTGCGATAGTAAGAAACATCAATTCTATGCTTTATAAAAGCATTCAAGTCAAAACGTAAGCGCATTTTTAGCAACATTCATCTCAACATTCTAACAATCGTATTTGCTTTAGTGGTAGTCATGTCACAGTGAGTGAATGTTATTTGATTTTGAGCGGCTGTGTTTTGGATACGAGGAACACAAAAGTCTTGTGATACTCGCACAAGATGATGCCATATAAAAGGCCAGATTATGTTATAGTTCGTTCATGGAACAGGGAATCGGGCCACAAGTTTTTTTTCCTGCTCTTGTCCCAAACTTTCCTTTGGTGATCATTGGTTTGAATCTACTCTGTGCAATTTTTCCCGTAGATATAGATATTGATATATATATAATAATATTGGTTTAAGGGGATTTGTTTTGTTATGCACAGTTGACGTTAGGGCGAATTTCTGTTTCCCCTTACGTTTCCCTTTGTTGCGTTATTCGTCAAAGATATGAAATAGTATTTCTGCAAATGAGGTGGATAACAAGGATATAATATTAATTAAAATAACAAAGAGCTCATTATAGATCGAATGAATGATTAATTTCGCCTTATTCCACTCTTAGTATATCATTAATATTATATATATAATATATTATATATATAACTATATAATATATCTCTATCTATATATTCTCATATATATATATAATATCTAATATTATATAATAAATCATAGTAAACAGTAATTAGTTACAGGTGCCTATCTTTGGAATTAGAGTGCTCAATCCCCTTACAGGAGAGTCGTAAAATAACTACAAAGTATAGACCTCTGTAAAGGAACCGTTGCGTCTGAGTTTCACGGTTGATAACAACCCTCACTTACGATCACACTGGTAACATCTTCAGACGGACTGAAGATCGGTACCCCGTGATCGTAAGAGTGATGTATACCGTGAAACTCAACAACGGTTGCCTTTCCAGAGGTCTATACTTTGTAATTATATATGTATCTATATATATATAAATATATATAATATATATATATATATATTATATATATATATATATATCTATAGATAGATACCTATATATATAATACCTATATAGATATCTATATCTATAGATATTATATAAATGTTTTGTTTTATTTGTTTCAGGTACATTTACAAATATGCAACTGATTTTAGCATTCTTCCCTCTCTATTATGGAGGAGTAAGATATATTTGCAAAGTATATTCTGCAAGTTAAATGTTTTCCGGCTTTTGTCGTTTGTTTCCCACTTTTGTGATTTTATGAGGGCGTGCAATGACTTCTGCATCTGACCCATTTTTTTCTCAATTCGTGGGTTAAACTCAGAGGTTGTTTGAACAGTCAGTAGTACTTCGCCCAAAAATGGGCGTGACCCCCCAAAAAGGCGCGTGGCCATTTCATCATTTTCGGCGTCAGTGGGACTTATGTTTACCAACCAAATCTTGTTCCTGGACCTTCACTTAGTGGGTCCTAAACGAGATGTTAGCTCTGGACATATATTGCATACAAAACCACATGAGCTACTAGAGTAAGACAAGTTACTGGAGATGACAGACATCCTTGACGTACACCTCTTCCTAACCACTTGGTTTAGATCTGCATCAGCACTCTTCCGACCACTCCTGTCCCATATAAACGTATATACGTCTTCAATCCTCTCAGCTATTTCAAATCTTCATGAGGATGGTCAAGAGCCTCTTCCAATTAATCCTATAAAGGTTTTTTCATAGTCTACAAAGCACACACGCAGATCATAGATGTTCCAGATTACGCCATCGCAGCATTCTCATCACACCAATTACTTCCCTTGTGCCACGCTCCTGTCCGAACCAAATTGGGTCTTTCCAATGAAGTCTTGGCCTTAGTTTCTACCCTCTGGGTCAGAATTTGAGATGACTTTGAAATCATATAGATCAGGCTGATGTCTATGATCCTTACAATCAAGTGGCATTGGCTTCCCCTAAAGTGGGGTCATTGTTTTTTTGTTTTCATGAATGTCTTTGGGCCACCCTCTGATTAGGGGTTTTATATCTGCTTGCACATCTTCTTTAATTCATCTGTTATGTCCATCTCCGAGATTCTTAATCATTTCTCCTGGGATAATCATCACTGCGATGTTGTCTTTCCCTTCCAGTGCACAGTTGCTTATGTTATCTCTCTGTCTGTCCAAGATAACGGGCCCTTTGCTGTCCTCTTCTTCTGTGTATACCTTCTTCATCATAGTAATCTCAGTGTCTACTTTAATCTGTTTTTAATCCTCTCTGATTCCATCAACAATACTCCTTTCTGATTCCTTGATGTTACTGCACTGGCTATTTACCTTTGTAGCCCCGAGCTACACACATTTGTACAGACACATCTCAAGTACAAAAGGTGTGAGTGATTAAATAGCAACAGCCTGACAGCCCTGAAACGCGATTCTTTAAGTGCCGCAAATGATGCCTAAGGAGGGGGGCCAAGACAAGGGTTTTATCAGGGTCAGATTTTTTAAATTGATCTAATCGTGCTGAAACGTATACATTTTATTTGCTAACCATAAGGATTCAGGAAAGGTAGTTTGGACTATCTATAACAGTACAGTTAGAATATAGACTAAAACCAGCAAAAATAATAAAAAGTGTCCAATTTCAGTTGAACCGGGTCCAACTTTTAAGTTGCCTCCGATTGGATCAAAATGGTGCACATAATAATGGTGGACATGAAAGTTGATGTGCATTCCATTATAATCAACATTAAATGAAGTTTGTCATGAAAATAAATAAAACCATAAGTAGATGCAAAAGCTTGTTTGGAATTACCCCACTATAAAGGCAAGAATCGTAACACATGTTATTGTGCCTTAATATGTTTGGTCGTTTTGTAAGTATGGCTACTCTTTAACTGTTGAAACTCAAAAAATATTAGGGGGGGGGTATGGGGTCTGATAAGATAACAAATGTTCTAATCCAGAAATGAGATAATGCAATGGCTAAATTGTGTAGATTGTATCTACACAATGCTTTTTATTCGATCTCAATTGGACATTCGATTCCCGAGATATAGCTGATTAAAGTGAAGTAGTGTACGCAAAATATTGCCAAAAATGCTCATCTCCTATATTTTATCATTGAAAAATTTCAAGGGTTATATTAAGCTATTTTAAAAATATCATTATTTATGAACTATTACACATTTATTTTGGCTAAGTTGGAAGTAATAAATACTCATATTATCCTTCCATAATTTAAAGTAAATTATGTCACTCGGTAAGTGATTTTTATGTATTTTATTGTTCCTCACCCTGCGATATTTAGAATTATTTTAAAACTTTATAACAGGACAATGGATGCACCTATTTCGATGTTTCTTTCATTAAAATTAGGATAATTCCAGTATAAAATGTAATTTAAAAAAAATCCATATTTCACATCAAAGCGCCCTCAATTTTGTCTAAAATGTTTTCCTAGGCCTATAACTCATTTCGTTAAAATACCCAACATCCAAACGAGAACGAACGTAACTAGATAACGCTACATGCTAGTAATCATGAAATTTGGCACACATATTAAGCAATACAGTCCGAGTGAACCATGAAGGGCGATTTTCAAAATGTGTTTCCAGAAGCAATTACGCATGAAATTAGGAATTGGTCGATTGCCGGTTGGCAACGGTATTAAAAATTCGGCGTCATGGTTCACTGCGTATTTACCTCCTGCATTCCTGCATATGTCACCCAAGTTACGTCCCAGTAGCATGTTTGGTTATTTAGTTTTTCATTCGTTCTAGTGTTTAGCCATCAGATGCCTTACGTGGTTACCATGGCAACCAGAGCAAAAATTGTCATGGATTTTAAAACTTTGTGACATGGGCCTACAATATGATATATACTGTATATACCACTATTTAGGAAAATTAAAAAAATCATTTAAGGGTTCACTGCGCAGACCCCATACCCCCCCTTAAAGGTGCAACTAGGGATTTCACATATCAGGTTGGTCCCTAAAAAATCGAAATTACTGATTTTGGTTCTGATGTAAAGCTTTTCTCATCAAAAAAATCCCCATATAAAAGGATAAGCTGGTTGAACATTGGTTCTTTGGGACAAAAATTCTGAATGTCTAATTTCGTATAGGAGCAAATACGAAATTCACCCTATGTTTTACATGAAAATATGAGCAAATCAAAATCACCTTTTTTCTCTCTTTTAAGACATTTCTGTAGGCCAATACAAGTAAGAATCCTAATTTGAGTGTTTATCTATATCAAATTACTATTATGACACAATATTTTGGGTGCTCAAAATCCTCTCGTTGCACCTTTAAGACAATCGTCGTGGGTTCTGCATACTGTCGAATCACATAAATGCTAGTTCCGAGAAAACGACGTTTGAAGGTTTTCGAGTACTTATTGAAATGCGTGTAATTAAATAAATAAAAGGAATGGTTATTTTAAGTGTGTATGTTTTAAAGACATAATGGTTTACTAATGACGACATTATTAAAAATACCAAGAAACAACTGTTTTCTATTCCAAAATAGCCACTGATGTGAGTTGACAGTTTGTCAAAACCCAATTTTTTGATTCGCTGTTTCTAAGGAGTCGAAAACGTATTCGACTTCTTGAACCCGTTGATTTCTAATGTTGGTAAGGTGAGATTACTATAGCTTAACGGGTTTTTTACATTTTAAAATGATGACCCGATGATGCCACGATGACTAAGAATAACGTGGCGGTGATGATGGTCCGCAATAGCAACGACATAAGGAAACCAGCGAGCTTGACGACGAATAATGATGAGGCTGCTGCTGCTGTATGATGAATGGTGATGATGATGATGATGATGATGATGGTGATGATGATATGATGATGATGGTGATGATGACGATGATGATGATGAGATTGACGACGACGATGGTGATGGCGATG